>WNGS01006767.1:89411-99415 GCA_020271785.1 Procambarus virginalis | reverse complement strand
CACACAGAAATAACATCACATGAGACCAGAAGACATGGCAGGATGTGCAGAATACCCCCGTTGAAGAGCAGAGGTGCAACAGGTACTCTGAGAGAGAACTCTATCAACATCAGGGGCCCGAGACTGTTCAACACGCTTCCACTACACATAAGGGACATAACTGGCAACCCCTCACAGTGTTCAAGAGAGAACTGATAAGCACCTCAAGGTTTCCTGATCAACCGGGCTGTGATTCATACGTCAGGCTGCGAGCAGCCGCATCCAACAGCCTGGTTGACCAGTCCAACAACGAGGAGGCCTGGTCGACGACCGGGCCGCGGGGAGGTTAGCCCAGAAACCCCTCAAGGTATGGTAACCCATCACTGTGAGAGAACATGGAGCACCCATCACTGTGAGAGAACATGGAGCACCATCACTGTGTGAACATGGAGCACCCATCACTGTGAGAGAACATGGAGCACCCATCACTGTGAGAACATGGAGCACCCATCACTGTGAGAGAACATGGAGCACCCATCACTGTGAGAGAACATGGAGCACCCATCACTGTGAGAGAACATGGAGCACCCATCACTGTGAGAGAACATGGAGCACCCATCACTGTGAGAGAACATGGAGCACCATCACTGTGAGAGAACATGGAGCACCCATCACTGTGAGAGAACATGGAGCACCCATCACTGTGAAGAACATGGAGCACCCATCACTGTGAGAGAACATGGACACCCATCACTGTGAGAGAACATGGAGCACCCATCACTGTGAGAGAACATGGAACACCCATCACTGTGAGAGAACATGGAGCACCCATCACTGTGAGAGAACATGGAGCACCCATCACCACGAGAGAACATGGAGCACCCATCACTGTGAGAGAACATGGAGCACCCATCACTGTGAGAGAACATGGAGCACCCCACACTGAGAGAACATGGAGCACCCATCACTGTGAGAGAACATGGAGCACCCATCACTGTGAGAGAACATGGAGCACCCATCACTGTGAGAGAACATGGAGCACCCATCACTGTGAGAGAACATGGAGCACCCTCACCACGAGAGAACATGGAGCACCCATCACTGTGAGAGACATGGAGCACCCATCACCACGGGAGAACATGGAGCACCCATCACCACGAGAGAACATGGACACCCATCACCACGAGAGAACATGGAGCACCCATCACTGTGAGAACATGGAGCACCCATCACTGTAGAGAACATAGAGCCCCATCACTGTGAGAGAACATGGAGCACCCATCACTGTGAGAGAACATGGAGCACCCATCACTGTGAGAGAACATGGAACACCCATCACTGTGAGAAAACATGGACACCCATCACTGTGAGAGAACATGGAGCACCCATCACCACGAGAGAACATGGAACACCCATCACTGTGAGAGAACATGGAGCACCCATCACCACGAGAGAACATGGAGCACCCATCACTGTGAGAGAACATGGAGCACCCATCACTGTGAGAGAACATGGAGCACCCATCACCACGGGAGAACATGGAGCACCCATCACCACGAGAGAACATGGAGCACCCATCACCACGAGAGAACATGGAGCACCCATCACCACGGGAGAACATGGAGCACCCATCACCACGAGAGAACATGGAGCACCCATCACCACGGGAGAACATGGAGCACCCATCACCACGGAGAACATGGAGCACCCATCACTGTGAGAGAACATGGAGCACCCATCACCACGGGAGAACATGGAGCACCCATCACTGTGAGAGAACATGGAGCACCCATCACTGTGAGAGAACATGGAACACCCATCACTGTGAGAGAACATGGAGCACCCATCACCACGAGAGAACATGGAGCACCCATCACTGTGAGAGAACATGGAGCACCCATCACTGTGAGAGAACATGGAGCACCCATCACCACGAGAGAACATGGAACACCCATCACTGTGAGAGAACATGGAGCACCCATCACTGTGAGAGAACATGGAGCACCCATCACTGTGAGAGAACATGGAACACCCATCACCACGAGAGAACATGGAACACCCATCACTGTGAGAGAACATGGAGCACCCATCACCACGGGAGAACATGGAGCACCCATCACCACGAGAGAACATGGAACACCCATCACTGTGAGAGAACATGGAGCACCCATCACTGTGAGAGAACATGGAGCACCCATCACTGTGAGAGAACATGGAGCACCCATCACCACGAGAGAACATGGAACACCCATCACTGTGAGAGAACATGGAGCACCCATCACTGTGAGAGAACATGGAGCACCCATCACTGTGTGAACATGGAGCACCCATCACTGTGTGAACATGGAGCACCCATCACCACGAGAGAACATGGAGCACCCATCACCACGAGAGAACATGGAGCACCCATCACCACGAGAGAACATGGAGCACCCATCACCACGAGAGAACATGGAGCACCCATCACTGTGTGAACATGGAGCACCCATCACTGTGAGAGAACATGGAGCACCCATCACTGTGTGAACATGGAGCACCCATCACCACGAGAGAACATGGAGCACCCATCACCACGAGAGAACATGGAGCACCCATCACTGTGAGAGAACATGGAACACCCATCACTGTGAGAGAACATGGAGCACCCATCACTGTGAGAGAACATGGAGCACCCATCACCACGAGAGAACATGGAACACCCATCACTGTGAGAGAACATGGAACACCCATCACCACGAGAGAACATGGAGCACCCATCACCACGGGAGAACATGGAGCACCCATCACTGTGAGAGAACATGGAGCACCCATCACCACGGGAGAACATGGAGCACCCATCACTGTGAGAGAACATGGAGCACCCATCACCACGAGAGAACATGGAGCACCCATCACCACGAGAGAACATGGAACACCCATCACTGTGAGAGAACATGGAACACCCATCACTGTGAGAGAACATGGAGCACCCATCACTGTGAGAGAACATGGAACACCCATCACTGTGAGAGAACATGGAGCACCCATCACTGTGAGAGAACATGGAACACCCATCACTGTGAGAGAACATGGAGCACCCATCACCACGAGAGAACATGGAGCACCCATCACCACGGGAGAACATGGAGCACCCATCACCACGAGAGAACATGGAACACCCATCACCACGAGAGAACATGGAACACCCATCACCACGAGAGAACATGGAACACCCATCACCACGAGAGAACATGGAACACCCATCACTGTGAGAGAACATGGAGCACCCATCACTGTGAGAGAACATGGAGCACCCATCACCACGAGAGAACATGGAGCACCCATCACCAAGAGAGAACATGGAACACCCATCACTGTGAGAGAACATGGAGCACCCATCACCACGGGAGAACAGAGAGAGGTGGGTGTAGAGGTGTGGCGGTGTGTCCTCTAGTGTTGGTGGGTGTAGAGGTGTTGCGGTGTGTCCTTTAGTGTTGGTGGGTGTAGAGGTGTTGCAGTGTGTCCTCTAGTGTTGGTGGGTGTAGAGGTGGTGTGGCAGTGTGTCCTCTAGTGTTGGTGGGTGTAGAGGTGTGGCGGTGTGTCCTCTAGTGTTGGTGAGTGTAGAGGTGTGGCAGTGTGTCCTCTAGTGTTCGTGGGTGTAGAGGTGTGGTAGTGTGTCCTCTAGTGTTGGTGGGTGTAGAGGTGTTGCGGTGTGTCCTTTAGTGTTGGTGGGTGTAGAGGTGGTGTGGCAGTGTGTCCTCTAGTGTTGGTGGGTGTAGAGGTGTGGCGGTGTGTCCTCTAGTGTTGGTGAGTGTAGAGGTGTGGCAGTGTGTCCTCTAGTGTTCGTGGGTGTAGAGGTGGTGTGGCAGTGTGTCCTCTAGTGTTGGTGAGTGTAGAGGTGTGGCAGTGTGTCCTCTAGTGTTGGTGGGTGTAGAGGTTTGGCAGTGTGTCCTCTAGTGTTGGTGGGTGTAGAGGTGTGGCAGTGTGTACTCTAGTGTTGGTGGGTGTAGAGGTGGTGTGGCAGTGTGTCCTCTAGTGTTGGTGGGTGTAGAGGTGTGGCAGTGTGTCCTCTAGTGTTGGTGGGTGTAGAGGTGGTGTGGCAGTGTGTCCTCTAGTGTTGGTGGGTGTAGAGGTGTGGCGGTGTGTCCTCTAGTGTTGGTGGGTGTAGAGGTGTGGCAGTGTGTCCTCTAGTGTTGGTGGGTGTAGAGGTTTGGCAGTGTGTCCTCTAGTGTTGGTGGGTGTAGAGGTGTGGCAGTGTGTCCTCTAGTGTTGGTGAGTGTAGAGGTGTGGCAGTGTGTCCTCTAGTGTTGGTGGGTGTAGAGGTGTGGCGGTGTCCTCTAGTGTTGGTGGGTGTAGAGGTGGTGTGGCAGTGTGTCCTCTAGTGTTGGTGGGTGTAGAGGTTTGGCAGTGTGTCCTCTAGTGTTGGTGGGTGTAGAGGTGGTGTGGCAGTGTGTCCTTTAGTGTTGGTGGGTGTAGAGGTGGTGTGGCAGTGTGTCCTCTAGTGTTGGTGGGTGTAGAGGTGGTGTGGCAGTGTGTCCTTTAGTGTTGGTGGGTGTAGAGGTGGTGTGGCAGTGTGTCCTCTAGTGTTGGTGGGTGTAGAGGTGTGGCAGTGTGTCCTCTAGTGTTGGTGGGTGTAGAGGTTTGGCAGTGTGTCCTCTAGTGTTGGTGGGTGTAGAGGTGGTGTGGCAGTGTGTCCTTTAGTGTTGGTGGGTGTAGAGGTGGTGTGGCAGTGTGTCCTCTAGTGTTGGTGGGTGTAGAGGTGTGGCAGTGTGTCCTCTAGTGTTGGTGGGTGTAGAGGTGTGGCAGTGTGTCCTCTAGTGTTGGTGGGTGTAGAGGTGTTGCGGTGTGTCCTCTAGTGTTGGTGGGTGTAGAGGTGTGGCGGTGTGTCCTCTAGTGTTGGTGGGTGTAGAGGTGTGGCAGTGTGTCCTCTAGTGTTGGTGGGTGTAGAGGTTTGGCAGTGTGTCCTCTAGTGTTGGTGGGTGTAGAGGTGTGGCAGTGTGTCCTCTAGTGTTGGTGGGTGTAGAGGTGGTGTGGCAGTGTGTCCTCTAGTGTTGGTGGGTGTAGAGGTGTGGCAGTGTGTCCTCTAGTGTTGGTGGGTGTAGAGGTGTTGCGGTGTGTCCTCTAGTGTTGGTGGGTGTAGAGGTGGTGTGGCAGTGTGTCCTCTAGTGTTGGTGGGTGTAGAGGTGTGGCGGTGTGTCCTCTAGTGTTGGTGGGTGTAGAGGTGTGGCGGTGTCCTCTAGTGTTGGTGGGTGTAGAGGTGTGGCAGTGTGTCCTCTAGTGTTGGTGGGTGTAGAGGTGTGGCAGTGTGTCCTCTAGTGTTGTTGGGTGTAGAGGTGGTGTGACAGTGTGTCCTCTAGTGTTGGTGAGTGTAGAGGTGTGGCGGTGTGTCCTCTAGTGTTGGTGGGTGTAGAGGTGTGGCGGTGTCCTCTAGTGTTGGTGGGTGTAGAGGTGTGGCGGTGTGTCCTCTAGTGTTGGTGGGTGTAGAGGTGTGGCGGTGTGTCCTCTAGTGTTGGTGGGTGTAGAGGTGTGGCGGTGTGTCCTCTAGTGTTGGTGAGTGTAGAGGTGTGGCAGTGTGTCCTCTAGTGTTGGTGGGTGTAGAGGTGTGGCGGTGTCCTCTAGTGTTGGTGGGTGTAGAGGTGTGGCGGTGTGTCCTCTAGTGTTGGTGAGTGTAGAGGTGTGGCGGTGTGTCCTCTAGTGTTGGTGGGTGTAGAGGTGTGGTGGTGTGTCCTCTAGTGTTGGTGGGTGTAGAGGTGTGGCGGTGTGTCCTCTAGTGTTGGTGGGTGTAGAGGTGTGGCGGTGTGTCCTCTAGTGTTGGTGAGTGTAGAGGTGTGGCAGTGTGTCCTCTAGTGTTGGTGGGTGTAGAGGTGTGGCGGTGTCCTCTAGTGTTGGTGGGTGTAGAGGTGTGGCGGTGTGTCCTCTAGTGTTGGTGGGTGTAGAGGTGTGGCGGTGTGTCCTCTAGTGTTGGTGGGTGTAGAGGTGAGGCGGTGTGTCCTCTAGTGTTGGTGGGTGTAGAGGTGTGGCAGTGTGTCCTCTAGTGTTGGTGGGTGTAGAGGTGTGGCGGTGTCCTCAAGTGTTGGTGGGTGTAGAGGTGTGGCAGTGTGTCCTCTAGTGTTGGTGGGTGTAGAAGTGGTGTGGCAGTGTGTCCTCTAGTGTTGGTGGGTGTAGAGGTGTGGCAGTGTGTCCTCTAGTGTTGGTGGGTGTAGAGGTGTGGCAGTGTGTCCTCTAGTGTTGGTGGGTGTAGAGGTGTGGCGGTGTGTCCTCTAGTGTTGGTGGGTGTAGAGGTGTGGCAGTGTGTCCTCTAGTGTTGGTGGTGTAGAGGTGTGGCAGTGTGTCCTCTAGTGTTGGGTGGCGTAGAGGTGTTGTGGCAGTGTGTCCTCTAGTGTTGGTGGGTGTAGAGGTGTGGCAGTGTGTCCTCTATGTGTTGGTGGTGTAGAGGTGTGGCAGTGTGTCCTCTAGTGTTGGTGGGTGTAGAGGTGTGGCAGTGTGTCCTCTAGTGTTGGTGGGTGTAGAGGTGTGGCAGTGTGTCCTCTAGTGTTGGTGAGTGTAGAGGTGTGGCAGTGTGTCCTCTAGTGTTGGTGGGTGTAGAGGTGTGGCAGTGTGTCCTCTAGTGTTGGTGGGTGTGGCAGTGTGTCCTCTAGTGTTGGTGGGTGTAGAGGTGTGGCGGTGTCCTCTAGTGTTGGTGAGTGTAGAGGTTGGCAGTGTGTCCTCTAGTGTTGGTGGGTGTAGAGGTGTTGTGGCTAGTGTTGGTGGGTGTAGAGGTGTGGCAGTGTGTCCTCTAGTGTTGGTGGGTGTAAAGGTGTGGCAGTGTGTCCTCTAGTGTTGGTGAGTGTAGAGGTGTGGCAGTGTGTCCTCTAGTGTTTGGGGGTTTAGAGGTGGTGTGGCAGTGTGTCCTCTAGTGTTGGTGGGTGTAGAGGTGGTTAGATCTTCAAGCTACTTAACCAACAAAAAGGTCCGAACAAAGTAAAAAACCAAAGAACGGGCTATGGTGAGCCGTTAGTGGATAACCTTACCTGGCAAGAGAGGTGGCTGTACTTGTGTAGTGAGAGGGTATTTAATTTGTGTTTGTTGTTATAAGATCACAGCTACTTGCGAACAATTCCCATACGTAGTCATAGGGCTATGGTTAGCCACCGATAACGTTACCTGTACACAGGAGTGTTGGCAGAGGTTCGCATTGGGGCTGTTTGTGTTTTAGCCCGTACTATCCTGACACAGAGCGGGTGGCATAGACAGTTTAGCACAGGCTATGGTGAGCCGCGAAAGATGGACTACCTTGGCACAGTTTGATCGGGGCTTTGGGTCAAGTAGCCAGGCTATGGTGAGCCTGAGGGCTTCTGGCCCACATGGAGATAGCTGGGAGTCATAGTAGCAGGTGTGAATGTTATGGATGAGCCCGAAGTGAACGTGGTACTTATACCTGGCACAGGAGCGGTGGCAAGTAGCTTACTGTGCTCTTAAGTGGTGAGCCCTTAGTGGGAACTTACCTGGCACAGGATCGAGGCAAGTAGCACGGGCTTGGCTGAGCCTCGTGTAGTGTTGGAACTTATCCTGGCACAAGGAGTCGGGGCAAGTAGACAGTCGGGACTATGGTGAGCTCTAGTGGACTAACTGGCACGGTGAGCGGGGCAAGTAGCAACGGGCTATGGTGTAAGACCGTAGTTGTATCTTACCTGGCCCAGTGGAGTTGATTGGTTGGCCATTTAGTAGCACGTGACCCTAGTGTGGCCCGTAGTGCGTACTACCTGGCACAGAGCGTAGATGTGCCCAGTAGCACGGGCTTAAGGTAGCCGTATAGATGGATCTTACCTGTGCAAGGAGCCAGAGGTAGCAAGTAGCACGGGCTATGGGTGAGCCCGTAGTGGACTTACCTGGACACAAGGAAGCGGTGAGTTTGGTGCAGATAAGGCACGGGCTATGGTGATGTCGTAGTGGACTTACCTGAGAACGATATGCGGGGTCCGGGAGGACAGCATAGTAGCACGGTATATGGTGGTAGCCCGAAGTGGATTCTTAACTGGTATACAGGAATCACAGAGGAGGATAGTGTGGTGTTTTTTAATGATTTCAGACTACTAAGAAGACTAAAAAGCCAAGTAGGCCGGCTACAGTGAACCCAGTTTGGGACTTACCTTGGCGACTAATGGAGCGGTGTCTGAAACTTTGTAAATTAACTTCCTCTCTGATGAATACATACTAGATGAAAAGGTTATTGTCGTGGTTGCCTATAGATTAATCTACTCGCGAAAAGTTCTCAAGTATGCTACGGTGACTTATGGTGTATTAGCCCGTAATTCTTACCCTGCACAGGAGCCTGGGCAAAGAAGCACGGGATTATTGGTTAGCACCTCGTGGACAGGATATGTCTCCCGTGGGAAATGAAGAGGAAGAAACGTTGACCAAATAATAAGAAAAGTGATTGGTGGAAAGAAGCGGGTAAGAGAACCTGGTGATACATGGTTGAGTGGGTGAGTCTGGGGTTCTTAAACTCCCCAAGCCGCGGCCATACTAAGGCCAGGCTCGACTTTGTGAGAGTTTGATCTACCCAGGCTGTTTGCTATGGGAGCTGGCCCGCGAGCAATTTAATACGACACTATTTGCCCGCTGATCAGGGACTTCTCTTAGGAAACAAGTCCAGTTTTCTCTTTTTAGTATGTCTTACGGTTTTCCTAATTTGTAGGCAATATTTTTTTAAATATTCGTCGTGCTGTTGTAGGATTGAGTATCGTTGAAAACGCGAATCCCTCTGAAGTATAGTATATCAGTGTTCTTCTGATTGTTGTCCTATGGACTACTCTGTAGCTCTTCACTGGTTTCAATTATCATTGTACATGTTCTCCAATATCGATTGTAATGCTCCACTGTACGTTGCGATCGTTTCTATATTTAGTTGATTGATTTGGGATGCCTGCGCCTACACCCCGGTATTTTTCCACGATGCTTAATTATTTGGTATCTGCGTTTTCTGTTTTCCTTTTAGAGAGTAGCAAGTATCGGCTGAGACTTTGCGGACAGAATTCCATTATATATTGTATGTGTGTTTTTTTTCCCGATCTAATTGTGTTGTATATGTTTTCTGTATTCACTTTATTTCAGCAATCTCTCTCTCGCTTGATGAGAGTGGGTATAGTTGTAATATGTAGACGACGTATTTTCGAGATCGCGAGAACATAACACTAAGGAGATTTTGTATAGAAGTACATACCATTGTGGTTATGGATCCTGGATTGAATGTTCTGGTATATTATTCCATACGATAACAAGATCTGTTTCTGGTGCTCTGATTGCGATTATTTGTGATTGGTTATATGAACTCCCTAAACGTTAGATAGTCGGGACGTTATCATTGTATTTCCCAAATCCTTGTAATATGCTAGTTTCTATCTTATGGGAAGATTTTTTGATGTATTTTGCAGTAATACCTTGTATTTATGTTTCAGATGTCCCAATTTTGTGAACGTACTTACATTGAGATACAGTGATCATTATCACTTGTTGTTTAAACCTTTCATATTATTTCTCATGTCCTAATCGATCACTTTTTGTTTAATCCGTGTTTAAGTTTTTACTATTTAGAAGATCTCGCATCAGAATTGAGCACGGCAATGGTAATATTTTCATGCTCGATTTCTCTTGCTTTTCTATTGCAGAAGGTTTGACTCGAAGCTGTATCGACAGAGTATTATTAATTTTTGACTATATCACGAATTGAGAATAGGATAAGATGCGCGCAATTTGCCGAAGGGACCTGCTGTAAATAACCGCTTGGATTGTAATTTACATTATGTGATTCCATCCTATTTAAAAGTAATAGATTTATCAGAGCTGTTTTAACCATCCAGCTTGGAGTATCTTTTTTATTTGATTGAAACTGTTATTATTTGTGTTCTGTTCGACATTTAATTGAGTATCCAGCGTCCAAATTTACCAATTATTCCCATTGATCTCATAGTTGTTTGCTCGGAGAGTAAACCCCTATTGGTCACATTTTGTCACAGAGAGCCTAGTTGCAAAAGATATTCGTGAATACAATCTCTGCATAATTGACA
>WNGS01006767.1:55929-79958 GCA_020271785.1 Procambarus virginalis | reverse complement strand
TGGTGGCAGGGGAAGGTAGTGGCAGGGAAGGTGGGGGTGGCAGGGAAGGTGGTGGTGGCAGGGGAAGGTGGTGGTGGTAGGGGAAGGTGGTGGCAGGGAAGGTGGTGGTGGCAGGGGAAGGTGGTGGCAGGGGAAGGTGGTGGCAGGGGAAGGTGGTGGCAGGGGAAGGTGGTGGCAGGGGAAGGTGGTGGTAGGGGAAGGTGGTGGTGGTGGCAGGGGAAGGTGGTGGCAGGGGAAGGTGGTGGCAGGGGAAGGTGGTGGTAGGGGAAGGTGGTGGTGGTGGCAGGGAAGGTGGTGGCAGGGGAAGGTGGTGGTGGCAGGGGAAGGTGGTGGTGGCAGGGGAAGGTGGTGGTGGCAGGGGAAGTGGTGGTGGCAGGGAGGTGGTGGTGGCAGGGGAAGGTGGTGGTGGCAGGGGAAGGTGGGTGGTGGCAGGGAAGGTGGTGGTGCAGGGGAAGTGTGGTGGCAGGGGAAGGTGGTGGTGGCAGGGGAAGGTGGTGGTGGCAGGGGAAGGTGGTGGTGGCAGGGGAAGGTGGTGGCAGGGGAAGGTTGTGGTGGCAGGGGAAGGTGGTGGCAGGGGAAGGTGGTGGCAGGGGAAGGTGTGGTGGCAGGGGAAGGTGGTGGTGGCAGGGGAAGGTGGTGGCAGGGGAAGGTTGGTGGCAGGGGAAGGTGGTGGTGGCAGGGGAAGGTGGTGGCAGGGGAAGGTTGTGGTGGCAGGGGAAGGTGGTGTGCAGGGGAAGGTGGTGGCAGGGGAAGGTGTGGTGGCAGGGGAAGGTGGTGGTGGCAGGGGAAGGTGGTGGCAGGGAAGGTGGTGGTGGCAGGGGAAGGTGGTGGTGGCAGGGGAAGGTGGTGGCAGGGGAAGGTTGTGGTGGCAGGGAAGGTGGTGGCAGGGAAGGTGGTGCAGGGAAGGTGGTGGCAGGGGAAGGTGGTGGCAGGGGAAGGTAGGTACCTGAAATAGTAAGAGTATAAGAGACTTTAATTAAATATATTACAGAAGGAATGGCTTTAACCTTTGTAGAGTGGAAGGAATGTTGTGGAAGTGAGAAATAAGCGTTGGCAGTTTGTTGAGCAATGTGTGTGGTGCTTGGAGAGTTTGAGATGTGGGAGGAGAAGGGGTGGACTGTGAGTGAAGTAAGATGGTCAAGTGGACAAGGGAGGCACGTGAGTGGTGGGGGGGGGGGGAGGGTAGAGGATGGTATTCTGAAGGTTAGGAGCAGAGCATTGCGACACTCCTACACAAGCACTCTCATAATGGGGTGGGTGAGGCAATGACTCTCCTCTCCCTAGCCGGACCCTCGTGCACACGCGCCTCCATATAACATCAAATTGAAGGTAGTGTCTATTGGCCCTGGAGCATACCGGAGAGTGTTTCGGGAGTTCTTCTACTGCCCGAGCCCGCCCGGGGCCAGGCTCCACTTGTGATAACATGGTCCACCAGGCTGTTGCTTGGAGCGGCCCGCAGCCCAACTATCCACACTGGTTGGTCCGGCACTTCTTGCTAGAACTTGTTCAATTGCCTCTTCAATACACCCACCTTTGTTCCAGCAATATTTCTAATGCTTGTCGGGAGGTGTTGAACAACGGTGGACCTCTAATGTTCAGAGTTCTCTGATTGTGCCTATGGCACCTCTACTCCTCATTGGTTCTATTCTGCATTTCCTTCCATACCTTTTGCTCCAGTATGTTGTTGTTCTACTGTGCAAATTTGGGATTTGGCCTTCAAGAATATTCCATGTATATATAATTTGATACCTTTCTCGTCTCCTTTTCCAAAGAATACATTTTGAGAGCTTTGAGACGGTCCCAATAATTTAGAAGTTTTATCGTGTCTTTGCGTGCTGTATATGTTCCCTGTATTCTCTCTAGTTCAGATATCTCTCCCGCTCTGAAAGGGGAAGTGAGTACCGAGCAATACTCAAGACGGGATAGCACCAGTGATTTAAATACTGTTACCAGTGCTGTGGGGGTCTGTGGATGTGAACGTTCTCATAATCCATCCTATCATTGTCCTGGCCGCCGCTATATTTGCTCCGTTATGTTCACTAAATATCAGGTCGTCAGACATCATATTTCCCAGAACTTTTCCATGTTACTTTCCTTCTGTGATTGTGCCTGATTGAGTCCTGTAACCTGTGTTTCGTTTAACTTTCTCATTTCCACCATACCTCAGGACCTGGAACTTGTCAACGTCAAACATCATGTTATTTTCAGTTGCCCAATGGAAGACCAAATTAATATCTGCCTGCAGTTTTCCAGTGTTATCTACAGTGGCAATTTTCATGCTGATTTTTGTATCATCTGCAAAGGATGACACGAAGCTGTGACTTGTATTTTTGTCTTTATCAGAGATAAGAATAAGAAATAGCAATGGTGCATGGGCTGTGCCCTGGGGTACAGAGCTTTTCACTGCACTTGGACTTGATATTATTTGATTGACCGTCACTCTCTGCATTCTGTTTGACAAAGAGTTGAAAATCCAGCGTCCCACTTTACCCGTTATTCCTATTGATCTCATTTTATGGTCTATCATTCCAAGGTTACATTTGTCGAGTGCCTTTGTAAAATCTGCGCATCCAACATCTACATTTTGCTTTTCCTCTAAGGCTTCTGTCATAGTCATAGTCATAGTGGTTGAGTAACTGTGACAAACAGGATCTCACCGCTCTACATCTATGTTGTCCTCGGTTGTTTACTTTATTACTTTCCATAAAACTAGAAATTTTATTCATACTTATTATTAATTTCTTTCTTTATTACGTACCCCATACCCATCCCATAGGCGCTGGTGTAAAGGATTACAGAGGCACATAATCGGTTCAGGAACTGAACCCTCTAGTTCGTTTAGCTAAGCAAATAACAATTTTTGACGCTAGTTACAAAATTATTAATGTTATATATACATGTACACTTTCTCATACATACATGTACATATATATGAACGTATACATATATACATACATACACATACATATTTAATCACCCACACAAGTACACACATCAATAATCTTTGTGTCACAAGTTATCAACAAGAGGCTCACAACAGTCACTATACAAGGCACTTTACATCTATGGTGAGTCACACAGTTACTAGTCTTGCTCCACACCCACCCAACTGAGCGGCAACTTTACAGTCATGTGCATGCATTACTTACAGTAAGCAAATTTTGGATACTTTGCTAAGATTTCGGGCAGCAGCAGATTCCTAATCACTGGTTCAAAAACTTGTATTATGTGTGATGTTAGTGCAACTGGTCTATATTTTTTTGCCAAAGCTTTACTACCCCCCTTGTGCAGAGGAGCTATATCTGCAGATTTAAGTGCTGCTGGTATCTCCCCTGTATCCAGGCTCTTTCTCCATATTACACGGAGCGCTCACATTACTGGTACTGGTACTGGAGTGCATGGGCATGTTGTCAATTTCGCTTTCCAAGTGTTCTGAGTTCTGATAATATCGGTTATATTATCTGCATCTTGGATGTCATTCATAAAGAAGCTGTCTGGATTTTCAAATTTCATGTTGGTGTGCTAAACATTTTATTGTTGTGTTTCATACTCGCCTCTTAGAACTTCACTAATTTCTTTGTAGTCATCTGTGTACTTACCTTCGGGTGTAATTAAAGGTTGAATACTGGTGGAGGTTTTTTATTTTGATTTTGCATATGTGAACAAATATTTCGGATTTTTCTCTATCTCTTGTATAGCTTTCTGTTCCAATCCCATTTCCTCAGCCTCGTATGAGCGCTTCAACGTCTGCTCTATTTCTTCAATCTTCCTGTTTAGGTTTATTTTCCTTGCTTGTGATAGTCGTGTCAGTTGAAGCACAAAACATATATGGATTTCTATAAATGAATTCCGTGTAGCATTCACACATTCAGATGCTTTCACGCATCAACCCAAACAGCCGTTAATGTACAACTGCCCTTCAAACAACTCTGCCACATACTGTCAACATGAAGACTTAAGCAGCAGGAAGAGAGGCGGGGCTTGGGGGTAATGCTTGAGACCTTCATGCACTAATAAAATGTGGGCTCAAGAGTTGGAGCTCGACCTGATAATACACTAGTGAGCTTGTCTCGTGTTTTCTGCTTAAGGCCTATCAACCGTTGGAGAACAATAATGGCCACCAACCAAACAAGAACACTGACCAACTAGCAAGAAGAGTGTAGTTGCGGACTCAGGACTACACTTCACCAAGTGTGTATATATACACCAAGTGTATCTACACCATGTGTATATACACCGTCTATATACACCATGTGTATATACACAGAGAGATATGCCATTAAATGATAAAACATCTAAATTATTTGGACTGTCTCAAAGCTCTCAAAATGTATTCATTAGAAAGGAGACGAGAAAGGTATCAAGTAATATATACATGGAAGATATTGGAGGCCCAGGTCCAAATTTGCGCAGTAGAATAACAACGTACTGGAGTGAACGATATGGAAGAAAATGCAGAATAGAACCAGTGGAGAGCAGAGGTGCCATAGGCACAATCAGAGAACACTGAACATCAGAGGTCCACAGCTGTTCAACACCCTACCAGCAAGCATTAGAAATATTGCTGGGACAATGGTGGATGTATTCAAGAGGCACTTAAACAGATTCTTGCAAGAAGTGCCGGACCAACCAGGCTGTAGTGGATATGTGGGCCTGCGGGCCTGGTTGATACCTGTTTGATGGGGTTCTGGGAGTTCTTCTACTCCCCAAGCCCGGCCCGAGGCTAGGCTTGACTTGTGAGAGTTTGGTCCACCAGGCTGTTGCTTGGAGCGGCCCGTAGGCCCACATACCCACCACAGTCCGGTTGGTCCGGAACGTCTTTTAGAAAACAGTCCAGTTTTCTCTTGAAGATGTCCACGGTTGTTCCGGCAATATTTCTGATGCTCGCTGGGAGGACGTTGAACAACCACGGACCTCTGATGGTTATACAGTGTTCTCTGATTGTGCCTATGGCACCTCTGCTCTCCACTGGTTCTATTCTGCATTTTCTTCCATATCGCTCACTCCAGTACGTTGTTATTTTACTGTGTAGATTGGGACCTGGCCCTCCAGTATTTTCCATGTATATATTATTTGGTATCTCTCTCGTCTCCTTTCTAGTGAGTACATTTGGAGAGCTTTGAGACGACCCCAATAATTTAGGTGCTTTATCTCGTCTATGCGTGCCGTATATGTTCTCTGTATTCCCTCTATTTCAGCAATCTCTCCTGCTCTGATGGGGGAAGTGAGTACTGAGCAGTACTTGAGACAGGACAACACCAGTGACTTGAAGAGTACAACCATCTTGATGGGATCCCTGGATTTGAAAGTTCTCGTAATCCATCCTATCATTTTTCTGGCTGACGCAATATTTGCTTGGTTATGCTCCCTAAACGTTAGATCGTCGGACATCATTATTCCCAAATCCTTGACATGCTGTTTACCTATTATGGGCAGATTCGATTGTGTTTTGTACCCTGTATTATGTTTCAGGTCCTCATTTTTGCCGTACCTGAGTACCTGGAATTTATCGCTGTTAAACATCATGTTATTTTCTGCTGCCCAATCAAAAACTTTGTTGATATCTGCTTGTAATTTTCAATGTCTTCAGCAGAGGTAATTTTCATGCTGATTTTTGTGTCATCTGCAAAGGATGACACGAAGTTGTGACTTGTATTTTTATCTATATCTGATATGAGAATAAGGAACAACAGTGGTGCAAGGCCTGTACCTTGAGGTACAGAGCTTTTAACTGCGCTTAGACTTGATTTTATTTGATTAACTGTTACTCTTTGTGTTCTGTTCGACAGGAAATTGAGTGTCCAGCGTCCTACTTTACCAGTTATTCCTATTGACCTCATTTTGTGTGCAATCACTCCATGATCACATTTGTTGAATGCCTTTGCAAAGTCTGTGTATACAACATCTGCATTTTGCTTTTCTTCTAGAGCTTCTGTAATTTTGTCATAGTGGTTGAGTAACTGTGACAGACAGGATCTTCCCGCTCTAAATCCATGTTGTCCTGGATTGTGCAATTCATTGTTTTCCATAAAACTAGAAATTTGATTCCTAATCACTCTTTCAAAACTTTTATTATGTGTGATGTTAGTGCAACTGACCTATAATTTTTTGCCAAGGCTTTACTTCCCCCCTTGTGCAAGGAGGTATATCTGCAGGGTTAAGTGCTGCTGGTATCTCCCCTGTATCAGGCTCTTTCTCCATATTACGCTGAGTGCTCGCGTTACTGGTACTTTACATTTCTTTATGAATATTGAATTCCATGAGTCAGGCCCAGGGCTGAGTGCATGGGCATATTGTCAATTTCTCTTTCAAAGTCTTCCGAGTTCGTGTTAATATCCGTTATATTATCTGCAGCTTGAATGTCATTCATAAAGAAGCTGTCTGGGTCATCAACTTTCATGTTGTTTATTGGTGTACTAAGCATAGCCTCATACTGGTGTAGCGAGTAATCCTTATACTCGCTCCATTATCTCATTATCTTAATGGCATAACTAATTACACAAGCTATAATCCTATCCCTATTTACAGGTAACAGTTTTTCCACCCTCCTATCTTACTGTGAGGAGTAGTCACCGTATTTAAGCAAGCGATTTGAGAATCCAATGTAACGTACGGTTATGTTACGTTGTTGGGTTGATTAGATACACAGTGTTTAGTGAGTTTCATATTTATTTAGTAGTCCTGGATACAGCAGTGTCGTAGACGTTGAGACGAAGCCTGGAGCAGAGCAGAGACCTGAGTGAGGCCGGAGTCGTGGAGCTCTATGTGGGAGAGCGTGGCGGCTCGATTGGGAATTGCGAGTGTCTGAACTCGGGGAGCGAGAGCGTTGTAGCTGGATGCGGTCATAGTCTGCTGTCTGCTCTGTGTCGAAGCTGTAGCGTCTTGGGTCGATTAGAACTGCCCACGCCAAGTACTACATTCTTGATTGGAGATTTTACTGGTTTGCTATTCTCAAATCGCTGCTTAAATACGGTGACTACACCTCATAGTAAGATAGGAGGGTGGAAAAACCGTTACCTGTAAATAGGGATAGGATTATAGCTTGTGGAATTAGTTATGCCATTAAGATAATGAGATAATGGAGCGAGTATAAGGATTACTCGCTATAGGATTCCCCCTGCCAGGAAATGGAAGAAAACAATATAACAAAAAATATGAGGCTACTGTTCCCTGGGTCGCTGTGGAACATGCAGTCTGGTACCATAAGATGTAGGCAGTGTGTGGACAAGCTTGGTGTAGCAGGAGAGAAGAATGTGCATGATTGTTGCGTCCTTGGGTCGCTGGTGGAGCATTTAGATCCGGGGCGGATGGGCTCGGGCACCAGGACAATAGGAGGTAATGTAGGCATGTAGTTAGGACAACGAGGGAATCACTGCTAGAGCTGAATTGTCCTGGAGGCGACGAAGAGTCGGAAACGCAAGCTGTAAGTCCTGTACTGCGCAAAGTGCTTGATTCGGCAGAGTATCAGAATGCATTGAAGGTGTAGATGAATCTGACGAAAGAGCAGCTGCCGTGGGAGTCCCTGTAGAACAAGCAGTGCCCTGGCAGCGACGGAGAGTCGGCAGGACAGGCTGTAGATCCCACATGATGTAGTTGCTGATGAAACTGTCAGATGAGTGAGTAACGCTTGCGGTGCAGCAAGCTGTAGTTGATGAAAATGCCGAGACGATCGCGGTGAAAATCATAGCTGTGGCGAGGGTGTTGGCAGCGTTTCATGACAGGTGGCACGAGGTGGTCCATAGCAAGCAACAGCAGGAGTGAAGGTCCAGTGAGAATCCATGGTGTAGTCCATCGTGGCTGGGTATCGTCGAAACTCTTTGGGGTCACCAATGTAACGTACATTATGTTACGTTGTTGGGTTGATTAGATACACAGTGTTTAGTGAGTTTCATATTTATTTAGTAGTCCTGGATACAGCAGTGTCGTAGACGTTGAGACGAAGCCTGGAGCAGAGCAGAGAGCTGCGTGTGGCCGGAGTCGTGGAGCTCTATGCGGGAGAGCGTGGCGGCTCGATTGGGAATTGCGAGTGTCTGGTCGTAGTCTGCTGTCTGCTCTGTGTCGAAGCTGTAGCGTCTTGGGTCGATTAGAACTGCCCACGCCGAGTACTACATTCTTGACTGGAGATTGTACTGGTTTGCTATTCTCAAATTGCTGCTTAAATACGGTGACTACACCTCACAGTAAGATAGGAGGGTGGAAAAAACCGCTACCTGTAAATAGGGATAGGATTATAGCTTGTGTAATTAGTTATGCCATTAAGATAATGAGATAATGGAGCGAGTATAAGGATTACTCGCTATACTGGCTTCTTACAATTTCACTAATTTCTTTGTTGTCCTGTGCACGTACTTTCAGTTGTAATTAAAGGTCCAATACTGGTGGAGGTTTTTGATTTTGTTTTTGCATATATGAAAAAATATTTTGGATTTTTCTTTATCTCTTGTATAGCTTTCTGTTCCAATTTCATTTCCTCAGCCTCGTATGATCGCTTCAACGTTTATTCTATTTCTTCGATCTCTTCGATTTTCAGATGTGATAGGAAACACCGGCTTCAGGGTGGGGTCAGCCTATACATCAAAGACACACTCATCTGTACTGAGCTGCTAAACACCTCGAATGATATGGTGGAAGTGCTGATAATCAAAATAGAGATTATAAATGTAGTTATTGTCCTTGTATATAAGTCACCGGAGGCAAACCCTCAGCAGTTTAAAGACCAACTAATGAAAGTAGAACACTGCTTGGAAAACCTCACAAATCCAGCTCCGAACATCATTCTGCTTGGGGACTTCAACCTACGGCACCTGAAATGGAAGCACCTGGCTAATACAGTAATATCAGAAAGAATACCAGGAAGTAGCCTTAATGAACAGGCACATGCAAATGACCTGCTATGGATGTGCGACAGGTTTGCCTTAAACCAGCAAATAGTAGAACCAACCAGGAAGGAGAACACGCTGGACCTCATTTTCACTAATAATGATGAACTGATCAGGAACATAATGATTACAAATACCTGTTACTCAGATCACAACTTAATTGAAGTTATGACAACCATGGGGAATAGACCTTCAAAACCAGTCCAGATTCCCGGTGGAGGAGATTTCAGCAAATTCAACTTCAATAATAAACAGATAAACTGGGAGCAAATAAACCAGGACTTCACAGAAATAAACTGGGAAGAACAGCTAGGAAATGCGAACCTGAACCAGTGCCTGGAAAAAATAAGCTCAGTAGCACTAGAAATATGTACAAACCGCATCCCCCTAAGAAAAAAGAGGAAGAGATGCAGATTGGAACGAGAACGTCGTTCCCTATATAGGCGAAGAAAACGAATCGCGGTACAACTTGAGAGTCGCACCCTATCTCAGGAACGGCGAAGAAGGTTAGGTAGCGAAATAGGAAAAATTGAACTCAAGCTACAAGAATCATACAAAACGCAGGAGAGGGAAAGAGAGCAAAAGGCCATCAGTGAAATAGAGAGAAACCCGAAATATTTTTTCTCCTATGCAAAATCAAGATCAAAAACCACATCTAGTATCGGGCCCCTGCGAAAGGAAGATGGAACTTTCACCGATGACAACAAAGAAATGAGCGAGCTACTGAGGAAGCAATACGACTCTGTCTTCAGCGAGCCATTAAACGCACTAAAGATCGATAACCCAAATGAATTTTTCATGGATATGATACCAACATCAAATCATATATCAGACGTCACCCTATCCCCACTGGATTTTGAAGAAGCCATAAACAGTATGCCTATGCACTCCGCACCAGGCCCGGATTCTTGGAACTCCATATTCATCAAGAACTGTAAAAAACACTATCGCAGGCCCTTCACATTCTGTGGAGACAAAGCCTAGATACTGGCGTTATTCCTGATATACTAAAAACAGCAGAGATAGCACCACTTCATAAAGGAGGAAATAAGGCAGAGGCAAAAAATTACAGACCGATAGCACTAACATCGCACATCATAAAAATTTTGAGAGAGTGCTAAGAAGTAAGATCACAAAATACATGGAATCACAGCATCTCCATAACCCGGACAACATGGTTTCAGAACAGGGCGCTCTTGCCTGTCGCAGTTGCTGGACCACTATGATATGGCATTAGATGCTATGGAAGACAAACAAAACGCTGATGTAATTTACACAGATTTCGCAAAAGCTTTTGATAAATGTGACCATGGTGTTATTGCCCATAAAATGCGCTCAAAAGGAATTACCGGAAAAGTAGGCAGATGGATCTACAATTTCCTGACCAACAGAACCCAATGTGTAATAGTCAACAAAATAAAATCCAACCCGTCAACCGTTAAGAGCTCAGTCCCCCAGGGTACTGTGCTTGCTCCAGTACTTTTTCTCATCCTCATATCGGACATAGACAAGAACACAACCTATAGCACTGTATCATCCTTTGCAGATGACACTAGGATCTTCATGAGAGTAGGCAACATAGAGGACACGGCGAACTCCAGTCAGATGTAGATCAGGTCTTTCTATGGGCTACAGAAAATAATATGGTGTTTAACGAAGACAAGTTCCAGCTCATGCGCTATGGAAAAAATGAAAATATAAAAACGGAAACCACGTACAAAACTCAGGCAAATCATAACATAGAACGAAAAGGCAATGTAAAGGATCTGGGTGTACTCATGTCGGAAGACCTTACCTTTAAAGAACACAATAAAGTAGCCGTCACAACTGCAAGAAAAATGACAGGTTGGATAACAAGAACTTTTCACACTAGAGATGCTATACCGATGATGACACTTTTCAAAACGCTTGTGCTCTCTAGAGTGGAGTACTGCTGCACAATGACAGCCCCTTTCACTGCTGGTGAAATTGCTGACCTGGAGAGCGTGCAGAGATCCTTTACTGCTAGAATCCACTCGGTAAAACATCTAAACTATTGGGACCGACTAAAGAGCCTAAATCTGTATTCCCTTGAGCGCAGGCGGGAGAGATACATAATAATTTACACGTGGAAAATATTAGAGGGGCTGGTCCCAAACCTGCACACAGAAATAACATCACATGAGACCAGAAGACATGGCAGGATGTGCAGAATACCCCCGTTGAAAAGCAGAGGTGCAACTGGTACTCTGAGAGAGAACTCTATCAACATCAGAGGCCCGAGACTGTTCAACACGCTTCCACTACACATAAGGGACATAACTGGCAAACCCCTCACAGTGTTCAAGAGAGAACTGGATAAGCACCTCCAAAGGATACCTGATCAACCAGGCTGTGACTCATACGTCAGGCTGCGAGCAGCCGCGTCCAACAGCCTGGTTGATCAGTCCAGCAACCAGGAGGCCTGGTCGATGACCGGGCGCGGGGACGAAAGCCCCGGAAGCACCTCAAGGTATCCTCAAGGTATACCACNTAAAATATAGTTTAGCGATTTATTGAACAATCAACCACAGAAGGTGATTGTAGTGCTGTTACAATGATAATCTAACTTACATATTTACGTCTGTCTTACATAAACATGCAGTGTTTGAGTTATGTTTTTACATAATCTAAAATTAAATTAAAAAAAAAAGAAAATAAATATGACTGGAACAAAAGTGGACTCCCAGAAAAAGCTGAATAGTTTCCTGCAAGAAGTAACCGGACCAACCAGGCTGTGGTGGATATGTGAGTCTGCGGCCCACTCCAAGCAACAACCTGCCGAACCAAGTTACCACAAATCAAGCCTGGCTTGGGGAGTAGATGACTCCCACAATCCCATCCAGGGACAGGTGGTAACAGGGATAGGTGGTAGCAGGGAAAGGTGAAGGTGGTGGCAGGGGAAATGTTACTTCAAATTGTAAGACGGTTGGAGAATAGCCAACCACAGAGGCAGCTATGCCTATGACATCATTCCCACAGAGCCGGCAGTGGCCGCTCTCAAGTGGAGGCCACAAGTATCTCACAGACCTAGACAGGGTAGGACCTCGGTGCTGCAGAGCTATCTTATTAACCTTAATAAAGAAAGCCCTGTGAAGCAATCTACAGTATCTCTCTTCAGTTCCAAGCAAGATCAAGTCAACAACCAACCAAGCACGAATAATGGACGAATACTGGTAGCACACAGAAATAACATCACATGAGACCCAGAAGACATGGCAGGATGTGCAGAATACCCCCGTTGAAAAACAGAGGTGCAACTGGTACTCTGAGAGAGAACTCCATCAACATCAGGGGCCCGAGACTGTTCAACACGCTCCCGCTACACATAAGGCACATAACTGGCAAACACCTCACAGTGTTCAAGAGAGAACTGGATAAGCACCTCCAAAGGATACCTGATCAACCAGGCTGTGACTCGTACGTCAGGCTGCGAGCAGCCGCGTCCAACAGCCTGGTTGATCAGTCCAGCAACCAGGAGGCCTGGTCGATGACCGGGCCGCGGGGACGCTAAGCCCCAGAAGCACCTCAAGGTATACTCAAGGTAAGGTAGCAGTGGGATTTCATAATTTTTTTCTGAACCAGAAACTAAAGTGCCCACGCCGTCAGCCACCCACTACTGCCACCTGCTACACTCAAAGCATCATCAATAATTATACCAGTCCTAGTTCCTATCATCAACATCTGCTCTAGGTTAACGGTCTCATAAAGTAAGGCAGGATATTATGCAGCAAGCACAATTTCTCATCAGTGAGGGGATAGGACAATTCCCACGCCAGCCATTTTGAATTTCCCACGGCGTTTCGAATCTCCTGTGCCACCCACCACAGGGAGAGAGGGAGCCGAGCGGACAGCACGCTAGACTTGTGATCCTGTGATCCTGGGTTTCGATCCCAGGCGCCGGCGAGAAACAATGGGCAGAGTTTCTTTCACCCTATGCCCCTGTTACCTAGCAATAAAATAGGTGCCTGGGTGTTAGTCAGCTGTCACGGGCTGCTTCCTGGGGGTGGAGGCCTGGTCGAGGACCGGGCCGCGGGGACACTAAAAAGCCCCGAAATCATCTCAAGATAACCTCAAGATAACAGGAGTCAAGAGCAGAGCAAGAGCAAGATGCATGTCTTGTGTGTGGTTTGTCTGCACTGTTCCAGCTAGTGCCATCGTCGCCTCCAGCTCCGAATGATCTCCGGATGTGTTGTGCGTTTTTTAAGAACAATTAGTGTTAAGCTGCGTTTGATTGTACTGACGCCATCACCGCCGCCACTCACGTCGCCGTTGCTCCATCATCCATCCAGTGATGGTGATTTTTCATCAAATCTTGTGTCACCTGTGCTGCTTTCGCCGGTACCGTCGAAACATCATCATCTCTGCAATATTGTCGATCTCTTGAAATCATCATCTCCACTCCTGTGCATAATCCTTTCCCTTAAAACCAAGTCTAGTGCCCTTGAGGAAATACCAACTTTAATTTACAAAAATGCCTCCAGATCTTTAGCCCCTGCTATGCATTGCTCTTCAACAAGTCACTTGAACTCCAAACCTTTCCAGATATTCTAAAAAAGCGAGAGTAACCCCTGTACACAAATGTGGTGATCTCACAGATGTTAACAACTACAGACCTATATCAATCCTGCCTAACCTGTCAAAAATAATTGAGAAATTAATCTACAAGCAGCTTTACTCTTATCTAGCCAAACACAATATACTTAGCTCTTGCCAATATGGCTTCAGACCCAAAAAAAGCACTAATGATGCACTTATTAGTATGATTAACTTGATTCATACAGCTCTTGATAAAAATGAGTTCCCTGTTGGGTTATTTGTGGACCTGCGAAAGGCTTTTGACACTGTCAACCACCAAAACCTTCTTCTTAAATTACATCATTATGGAGTCAGAGGACACTCCCTGCAATACCTCAAATCCTACCTTACTGACAGGCTCCAGTATGTTTCTGTGAATAATTCAATTTCTCCCACCCTACCCATCAACATTGGTGTTCCTCAGGGCAGCATACTTGGCCCTCTCCTCTTTCTCATCTACATTAATGACCTTCCTAATGCCTCCCAACACCTCAAACCAATTCTGTTTGCTGACGACACAACCTTCATTTACTCCAGTCCTGACCCCCTTGCTCTAAATGCCACAGTGAATACTGAGCTGGAGAAAGTCCATCTTTGGCTAACTGCTAACAAACTCACCCTTAACATTGACAAAACTTTTTATATTCTGTTTGGCAATAAATCCTCTAATCATATAAATCTCAAAATAAACAATACCCAAATTTGTAACAAATTAGATGGCAAATTCCTTGGCATTCTCATTGACCACAAGCTGAATTTCCGGGGACACATTCTAAATATATCAAAAAAGTTTCAAAAACTGTTGGCATTCTTTCTAAGATCAGATATTATGTACACCACCCTGCCCTGGTGACTCTCTATTACTCCCTCATCTATCCATATCTCAACTATGGTATTTGTGCTTGGGGTTCTACTACCCAAAATCATTTACGTCCTCTAATCACTTAACACAAAGCTGCTATTAGGACAATATCCATCTCTGGCCCCAGACATCATTCGGTACCCCCTACTCAAATCTCTGAATATGTTAGACATTAAGTCACTGCACATTCTCGAATGTGTATTATACATATATAAAACGCTGAACTGTAATGCCAATCTTGACCTCAAAAGCTTCATAGAAGGTTGTAACAGAACCCATAAGCACCACACCAGAAATAAATACAGTTTTGATATTCCTAGAGTACGACTTAATCAAACTAGAAATGCTTTACAAATCAAGGGACCCAGAATGTGGAATGACCTTCCCAACCATGTTAAAGACTGTGCCTCTCTCAACCAGTTTAAGAGAAAAACGAAGCAATACCTAATAAATTCCCTGTAACCTGCCTTACCCCTCTATTGTCAACCAATGTCTGTTTTTGTTTTAAATGACGCTGTTTTGTCGACCGAATTGCATTTATGCTGCTTTTTCAGCCATGTTCCCCCCTTCTTAACTGTTTTTTTTCCTCAACTCATTTTATTCCTTATGCTCAATTAGTCTTAAGCCTTAGTCATTTAAGTTTTTCATGCCCGAAACGCTTTGCGTAATAGTGGCTTTAGGCATTGTATGTACTAGCCCTATCTATTAACTCCATCACTCTGTACAATCACTTTTATGTATGTACCTTACCTAAATAAACATTTTGATTTTGATTTTTTGATTTGTGTGTGGCCAGCCTAAGCTTCGTGCCGCTGCTGCAGGTGCGCTACTGTCCCCCCAGATGTAAACAAACCACCACACGCCACCGCTTCGACGCCGTTTCTCCTATTTGGCTACAGTTGAATTTCATATCCTGCAGTCCTGAGTTAAGTAATTAATATATGAGGTTTACTGTGCCATGATTCAACAGTGTTCTACAATGTAGAGCCATTGTAAATCCCCTCCAGTGACTAGTTAAATATCGAATTTGGCTTCCCACTCCTCACCCAGCTTCTCTGTGGTGCTTTTTAAACATTTTCTGAGTTCTCAACAAAGTTTATTTGTACATTAGTAATATTCCAAGTTTTTTAAAAGTACATTCTGATTCAATACAGAAGAACTATTGTTTTTCTAGCAGTGAAGCATTTGCACAATAGACTATTTTTTATACTTTCCCCAGATCTTATTTTGAAGTTTGTTCTTCGGTATTAAAATTTGTATGTTACCATAGCATGTTACCAATTTAAGTGTTCCTCACATTATCTGTGTTTAGTATTTTTCTTACCTGTTAATTATAACATTTGTTATAATATATGCAAAGTAACTTATATTATCTCACCAGTCCATTTGATTCAAACTTTTACAGAAAGTCAATTTTGTTTTAAATTCTTGACATACTGCAAGTAGCTTACTTAATATGATAGCTCAATTCTTCATTGAATGATTTCCTACTGAGTCACTTAATTGTTTCTGATTTTTGTGCTTTTAATGCCATTTCCTGTATTTACATGTTGATCCCTTTATGTGTACATTTCATTATTTCTGCATTTTTAATTATTAAATATATATTTTTGTATTCTTTTCGTATATTCTGGTTCAGTTAATTACATAAAGTCGATTTCAAGTAATACTCATAGCAGATTGCAAATTTAATTTACAATTTTGTTTAATTTCCAATTGTGGTTTTGCCAGACTACATTTGAAATTTTTATTTTGCCATTCACTTTCTGGAGCCTAGTTTGATATTTTGAGTATTGTGTTATTTTTTTGTACATTCTATTTTTATGCCTAGTGTGCCTAATTATAAGCTACGTTCCCACGTAAATTCCACTTTAGTGACAATGTCTAACCTTGTTGCAACTCTTGACTCAGATGGAGAAGTTGCTCATAATAATGTTCAGTGTTAAGCACAGGAGACGGCTATTCCACTTTTTCAGGAGAATCTAGATTACTTGAGTCATGGTTTAGCAAAGTAGAGGCGAAAGCCAAAGCTCGTTTTTCCGAGCCTTTTGATGCTGATTATTTAGTTTTTGCTAGGTCGTCTATCAACAACACCAAAGGTAATGCTCATGTTGTTGTTAATGAGAAAACCATTGTTAGCCTCCTGTCATGGGTAGAAGTTAAAAAAAAATTCTGCCATTGTTTTGTTAACAAAGGAGACCTGGACTCACATAGATGAGTTAAGAAAATTACTAATGATACCATGCAGTCTGGTGAATCGTATAATGCATTTACTAGCCATCTAGATCAGTATTTGTTCACTTTAGAGACTGCGATGTTGAGTTCATCATGGGTTATCTTGAGGTTATCTTGAGATGATTTTGGGGCTTTAGTGTCCCCGCGGCCCGGTCCTCGACCAGGCCTCCACCCCCAGGAAGCAGCCCGTGACAGCTGACTAACACCCAGGTACCTATTTTACTGCTAGGTAACAGGGGCATAGGGTGAAAGAAACTCTGCCCATTGTTTCTCGCCGTCGCCCGGGATCGAACCTGGGACCACAGGATCACAAGTCCAGTGTGCTGTTCGCTCGGCCGACCGGCTCCCATCGTATAATGGGTTGATAAAAATAAATCACTGAACCCAGTGGCCATGGCCAAAATGAGAGCTTTTGGGACATTAATGCATTTTGTCCTGCGAATACACCAAACCTATCCTAGAAAAACAAAATTTTGGATCTCAACACAAAATTGGGGAAGACTATGAATAATGCGGCAGATAAATTTGAGACTATGAATAATGCGGCAGATAAATTTGAGACTATGAATAATTCGGCAGATAAATTAGCTCCCCAAAATGCCCAACTGTTGCCACCCCCAGACACTGTAAATTTAGTAACACGCCCTCAGCACCCTCCTCCTTCAAACTCCCCAAATTCTTAGTCACAGAACCGCACCAATGGTTGTAGCCCGCAGTCAACTTCTCATAAGTTGCTGAGACACTATAGTCCGCAACCAACCACTGCCTCGTGTTTGCATCGTGGTAAGACCAACCACCTAGCTGTGATGTGATGACCTTGGTACGGACTCCTGGTCCGCACCTAGGTCATCACCCATTGACAATTTTCTCAGTCTCTTCGTCATTCCAATAACTCTAGGCTCTCATATTGCAAGTATCATAAACAAGTTGGCCACCACACTGCAGACTGTAGAGCTAGGCAAAGGTCATCCCCACCTAGTAGCTCCCATCGTCAGTCTTGGCCATGGGACAGTCTTGTTAGTCTTGGCGAGGAGCACAGCATCCAAGACAGTATCAGCACTCCCAAAATTACAATAATCAGTCCAATTACAATACCAGGTCACAGAACGCGGGAGCTCAGAATGTTCATCCCATGTCGTCAGGGGAATCCCAACGAAACCTTTAACCCATTCAAGTTAGTCAGTTCTAGTGCCTGCCCTGTGTACTCAGAAGCTACCCAATATAGATTTGGATACTTGACAGAGGAGAACACTGACACTAGACCAGTAGTAAATGTTGACAGAACCTGAGTGAATATGACCCAGACCAGATGCAGACAACACAAGCCACAAATAGTAAATTGTACAGTTTCTAGTGATGGTCCTTTAGTACCGGCCCTAGTACATAGAGTTTTAAAAGTCTTCATTGATTCAAGTGCTAAAATAAATATTGTCAAGCCTTCAGCTCTTATAGATATTGCAGGTAAGCACTCTGTCATAGTTAGAAAGTCATCCATACCTTTTCTGAGTGGTATTTCAGGAAATAAAGTAACAGTCAAGGGAGAAAGCGACCTTCCATTCAAGTTAAAGAACATAACACTGTCTATAACATGCGTAGTTGTTGACAGTATACATTTTCCTGGTGACATTTTCCTACGTTTGTACATCATGATGGATGAAAGTATTTGCATCGTTTACCCATCGTTGTAACATTAGTATCAAGAATCACGTCATACCTTTGTGTAGTATTTTTTGGAATGGGTCATGAGTTCAGCCGTCAGACAGATTATGTTAATTTTTGTTGACAGCTGACTTGCTAGCATTGATTTTGTTAGATCCTTGTCGTAGTAGCATACCTGAAAAAACATGCACTCAATTGAAGCATCGTAATAGTGCAGCTGCTGAGGAGAGTGAGAATCGAGACTTTCTGGAGGGGGGATGCCCTAACGGATTCTCGTTGTCTTGCTTATCTAGCGACTTCTATCTCTGAAGTCAGTGGTTCTACAGCTGCTGACACTGTGCTACACTCCCATTCTCTCACAAGAATAAGAGTTACGATTCAGGGAGCGCCTGAGTTATCGGATGTCATTGCAGAAAGTGGAACGTGTAAAGTGAATGGAACGTTTGTTGAACCCTCCTGGCACGTAGTGCAGGATAAGACCGTTACATTGTATGTTGCAAAACACCAGCGGTGCCGACATCCATCTCCAGTCCCTGACTCCATGGTTCAACGTTTGGAAATTTTGAATAAAAATAAAGCAGTTGTAGCTCTACCAGGAGAAAAATCAGGTTTCACTCCTCTTATTATGCATAAAATTCCCCTTGAGCTAAGGAAGTAGACCAGTTTATGTTCCAGCTTACTGTTTACCACATTCGCAGAGAGCAGAAGCTGATAGACTTACAGAGGAAATGTTACAGGGTGATGTGATAAGAGTCAAGTAATTCGCCATGGAATGCTCCTTTCTCCGAGGAATTCTTGTACCAAAACGAGATGGGACATGGAAACTGGTAATTGACTACCGGAAGCGTAACAGAGTAACTATACCTGACCGTTTCCCACTTTCAGTCTTAAATGATTTTTTGTAAAGCATAGGTCATAACAAAGTATTCTGAACTTTAGATTTGTTGCAGGGATTCTAGTAAATCCTACTCGATGAGGAAAATAAACAGTTGACAGCCTTTAGTACTCACAATGGTCATTTTCATTCCAAAAGATTGTCGTTTGGTTTACGGAGTAGTCCAATAACCTTTTCAAGACTCATGACGAACCTATTTTGTAGACTGATAGGTAGTACTCTTCTGGTATACCTATATAATCATGTTGCAAGATGTTCAGACTCACTTCCAGAACCTTGAGAAAGAACTTGCAAAGCTTGCAGAAGCAAATTTAAAAATAAAACTCCCAAGGTGCAAATTTTTAAAGGAGAAAACTAATTTCCTAGGTCATACACTCACCTCTTTAGGAATTACCTTGAATGAATAAACAATTAGTGCTGTTCGTGATTTTCCAACACCTCATACTGCAGAAGCTGTGAGGCAGTTCACAGGTCTTGTAGGATTTTATCATTCATTTATTGCTGATTTCTCTATCATAGCCGCTCCGCTTTACAAGTTGCCAAGAAAAGATTAACCTTTTGTTTGGGAAGAAGCCCAAGAACGGACATTCAATAAGCTCAAAGCAGCATTGATTTCGTCACCTGTCCTCAGGTACCAAGATTTTTCTAAACCTTTTACGCTGGTCACAGATGCTAGTGATGTTATCTTGAGGTTATCTTGAGATGATTTCGGGGCTTTTTAGTGTCCCCGCGGCCCGGTCCTCGACCAGGCCTCCACCCCCAGGAAGCAGCCTTCGCTGCTACACTACAGCCTTCGCTGCTAAGACTACATCCGGCCGGATGTAGTCTTGGGTGCTGCATTACTTTAAACTGAAGGTCACAGAGGTCAAGATATTAAATAGCTTATGTGAGCCGTACATCATCTAAAGAGAAAAATTATAGTGCAACAGAACATGAGGCTTTAGCAGTTGTGTGGGCTCTATAAAACATTTCAGGGATACAATTTACAATTATCCTGTTCACATTCCTACAGATCATCAACCATAAATTCCTTTGTTCAAAGACACTTAGCTGCAATTCAATTCAATTATCCAGCATTAGACGCTACAATAGTCGAGACAGAACACAAGACGACCCCATATGGGCACCTGTCATTAAGTTTTTGACTAAGTAAGATACTCGCCTGATTCACAAATTAAAATCGTCAGTACCATTGAAATAGTTAATAATTTTAGACAATTTACTGTGTAGAGTAGTAAAGCTAGGGACACCCTCGAGGAAGTGTTGTCAGTCGCTCCAGCTATTTTGCTATCAACTGTGTTAAAACTTGTCCATAGTGCTCCCGCAAGTGCACATCCAGGAAAGGATCCAACCCGTCCTCGCAAATTCATATAGTCAATATTGACTTATTAAATATGTGCATAGGTGACATACTTAACATAATAGTTTCCCTTGAAAAGCTTCATAGAAAACACCGACCTTACCTAACCTACTTAGTATGTTAAGATAAGCATCTTATTGCTTCATAATTACAATTATTACCTAACCAATACCTATAATAGGTTAAGTAACAATTGTAATTACGAAGCTATAAGATGCTTATTTTAATATACTAAGTAGGTTAGGTAAGGTCGGTGTTTTCTATGAAGCTTTTCAAGGGAAACTATTATGTTTAGTATGTCACCTATGCACGTAGCTAATAAGTCAATATTGACTATACGAATTTGTGAGGATGTAACACCCATGACCCCCCCCCTTACAGTTCACAGCCAGGGAAGCCTGCTCCAAGAGGTCAGTCCAGATGACCTCCGGTTTATCTTGTATGTTTAAAAAAATTCCTGGGTTAGTCTTAGTCAGCATAGGTTCAAGTAGGTAATATTTCAGGATACTCTTGTCAGGCAGGGTGGTGGAAGGAGACCACAGATTCCTTGTGTAACATACAGGGATCTTCCCCATTTTAGCCAGGTCAAAGGTCAGTCACACACGTAATTAATTACTCTTCTCTTGAACAGGGTATGGTGACTGTCAAACAAGTTGATGAGAATTCTTGAGTGTTTGTGCCCGTGTGGCCGACCTCATCTTGGTGTAGGGTGTAGGTAGCACAATAAATCTTCCCCCCTCCCCTTTTGTGAGGTGTATATAGAGGTCCTGTAGTGACTTAGAGAGACAGAGTACGGTGCTCCGCGATCGAGGGCGGTTCTGTGACGATCATCCACAGCCGGGAGAGACAGTGTCCACCAGATGGAGAGACAGAGGTCTTAATTACGGTAATGTGTGTGATCTCCGAGGTTTTGTTCCATGTCTAAATTTCTTAACTTTTTGCCAGTGTTAGAGTAGTATTTATTGTGGTGTTTAGTATAATTTGGTATCTCAATAAACTCATGTTAAATTTCCCGTCTGTGTCAATTGTTGAATCCTCTCAGTCTTTTGGATAGTGGCTGACACCCGTCCCATAATTAATGACAGTCATAGAAAGTACTCTCCAAGTCAAGCAATGTTTCTTGCCTCGTTGTTTGATTTAGTCTCAGTGGTCAAAGGCAGATGGTGGCAGTGTATTTAATCCTGTGTAGCATTTCCTTGTTGGCAGTGTCCCTTTGGTTCCGGTGTAACCATCATATGTCAGCTCATATTCCAGTGTTCAATAACAGTGTTACCAAGTGCAACTGATCAGGAAGTGTTACTCAGGATAAGTAGAAGTGTGTACATTTATTAGTTTAGCATTTTACCCGGTTTTACAATGGGGTTATCGTACCCAATGTTACAAGGACGGGTTGAAGGATCATACACGCCAGCAAGATCAGTTGAAGCATTTTTGGCCCAAAATGGCTAAAGAGCTAGCTCATTATGTTTGACAGATGTTTAACCTGTTTACAGCACGTGGGATATGTCTTGGGACCCAACCTTATTTATGTGTACACAGTGATTATAGCATCATGGGAATGAGTATCAATGGATTTGTTGACAAATTTTACAGAAACCGAAACAGAAAAGGGGAACAAACACTTGCTCTTAATGGTTGACTATTTTTCATGGTATTGTGAACTAGTTCCTATCCCGATCAAAACAGCAGAAACTATAGCCAGTGCATTCCCTGACCAAATAACTTGTAGATATAGTATGCCAAAAGTTATTCTCTCAGATAATGGTCCCGAGTTCAGTAATAGTATCTTGACTAGTTTGTGTGATTTATATAACATTAAAAAAGTAGTATTATGCCATATCATCCAGCAAGTAATGGGTTAACAGAGAGTACTAACAGGAAAGTGTCAGATGCCTTGGGAGTGATGTTGAATTTTGATAACAGTAATTGGGATGAATTCATACCATTAATGCAGTGTGCCATAAATTCTTCAATTAATGCTTCTACAGGAGACACCCCTAATGCTATTCTTTATGGTGCAGATCAGTCCCCTCCCTAATGAATTGACTAATGTACCCCCTACTCTTTTGTATAACATAGATGATTTTGTTCAAGTGTAGACAAATGCAACTAGTTTTCAAGAAAATACGAAAACACCTATCTAAGGCAACAACGGAGTTCCTTGGGCAAGGAATGCTCGAGCTAAGCCCAGTAAGATAACTGTCGGATCTGTAGTAATGGTACTTAACCAACACAGGTCTGACCCTGTGTACAAGCTAACTAAGAAATTTTTAGGTCCATATAAGGTAATAAAGCTTATCAAGGGTAACAACTACAAACTTAAGAATTTGTTAACAGTAGAGTTTGTAAATGAACATTTAGACCATATGAAGTTAGCTAAAATTACTTCTGATGAGACTGATGCGGAAGATGACAGTGACCCTACCCAGACAGATTCTTCTACTGGGACACCACCTACTGTGGTTGACAGACCACTTGATGTAAAGCTACCCCATGCCAGCACCTATAATATTAAATCTAGACCTTTAGTCTCAACTGTGCACTCACCACAAGTTTACTGGCTAGATGTTAACATGATTAACTAGCCAGATGAGAGCTGGTCACATGCAGTTTCATCTGTTCCTGACCCTCAGTCACAGCCAATGTTGTATGTTAGGCCAAGCAAGAAAACTATAGTCTCCTGGACGAATGAGTCCTCTAGTTTGTTGCCTTACTTCCCAGTACCTTTACCCAGTGTGTCCTATTATTACTGTGTTCTCTGATTGTGCCTATGGCACCCCTGCTCTTCACTGGTTCTATTTTGCATTTTCTTCCATATTGTTCACTCCAGTACGTTGTTATTTTACTGTGTAGATTTGGGACCTGGCCCTCCAGTATTTTCCACGTGTATATTATTGATATCTCTCGCGTGTCCTTTCTAGTGAGTACATTTGGAGAGCTTTGACACGATCCCAATAATACAGGTGCTTTATTGCACCTATGTATATCGTATATGTTCTCTGTATTCCCTCTATTTCAGCAATCATCTCTCGTGCTCTGAAGGGGGGAAAGTGAGTACTGAGCAGTACTCAAGACGGGACAACACAAGTGACTTGAAGAGTACAACCATTGTGATGGGATCCCAGAATTTGAAAGTTCTCGTAATCCATCCGATCATTTTTCTGGCTGACGCGATATTTGCTTGGTTATGCTCCCTAAATATTAGATCGTCGGACATTATTATTCCTAAATCCACCAGGAAAGGTGGTGACAAGGAAAGGTGGTGACAGGGGAAGGTGGTGGCAGGGGAAGGTGGTGGTGGCAGGGAAAGGTAGTGGTGGCAGGGGAAGTTGGTGCAGGGGAAGTTGGTGCAGGGGAAGTTGGTGCAGGGAGAGTGAAGGCAAGGGAAGGTGGTGGCAGGGGAAGATGGTGGCAGGGAAGGTAGTTGCAGGGGAAGGTGGTACCAGGGATGGTGAAAGCAGGGAAGGTGGTGGTGGTGGCAGGGAAGGTGGTGGTGGTGGCAGGGGAAGGTGGTGGTGGCAGGGAAGGTGGTGGTGTGGCAGG
>WNGS01006767.1:31958-43664 GCA_020271785.1 Procambarus virginalis | reverse complement strand
GGAAGGTGGTGGTGGTGGTGGCAGGGGAAGGTGGTGGTGGTGGCAGGGGAAGGTGTGGTGGCAGGGGAAGGTGGTGGTGGTGGCAGGGAGGGAGAGGAGTGACTCACTAGGGAGAGGAGTGACTCACCGGGGAGAGGAGTGACTCACTAGGGAGAGGAGTGACTCACCGGGGAGAGGAGTGACTCACTAGGGAGGGAGTGACTCACCGGGGAGAGGAGTGACTCACCGGGGAGAGGAGTGACTCACCGGGGAGAGGAGTGACTCACTAGGGAGAGGAGTGACTCACGGGGAGAGGAGTGACTCACCGGGGAGAGGAGTGACTCACCGGGGAGAGGAAAGACTCACCAGGGAGAGGAGTGACTCACGGGGAGAGGAGTGACTCACTAGGGAGAGGAGTGACTCACCAGGGAGAGGAGTGACTCACCGGGGAGAGGAGTGACTCACCGGGGAGAGGAGTGACTCACAGGGAGAGGAGTGACTCACCAGGGAGAGGAGTGACTCACCGGGGAGAGGAGTGACTCACGGGGAGAGGAGTGACTCACTAGGGAGAGGAGTGACTCACGGGGAGAGGAGTGACTCACTAGGGAGAGGAGTGACTCACCGGGGAGAGGAGTGACTCACCGGGGAGAGGAGTGACTCACCGGGGAGAGGAGAGACTCACAGGGAGAGGAGAGACTCACCGGGGAGAGGAGTGACTCACTAGGGAGAGGAGTGACTCACCAGGGAGAGGAGTGACTCACCGGGGAGAGGAGTGACTCACCAGGGAGAGGAGAGACTCACCAGGGAGAGGAGTGACTCACCAGGGAGAGGAGTGACTCACCGGGGAGAGGAGTGACTCACCAGGGAGAGGAGTGACTCACCAGGGAGAGGAGTGACTCACCGGGGAGAGGAGAGACTCACCGGGGAGAGGAGTGACTCACCGGGGAGAGGAGTGACTCACTAGGGAGAGGAGTGACTCACCGGGGAGAGGAGTGACTCACCGGGGAGAGGAGTGACTCACCGGGAGAGGAGAGACTCACCAGGGAGAGGAGTGACTCACCAGGGAGAGGAGTGACTCACCGGGGAGAGGAGTGACTCACCAGGGAGAGGAGAGACTCACCAGGGAGAGGAGTGACTCACTAGGGAGAGGAGTGACTCACTAGGGAGAGGAGTGACTCACTAGGGAGAGGAGTGACTCACCGGGGAGAGGAGTGACTCACTAGGGAGAGGAGTGACTCACCGGGGAGAGGAGAGACTCACTAGGGAGAGGAGTGACTCACCGGGGAGAGGAGTGACTCACCGGGGAGAGGAGTGACACCAGGGAGAGGAGTGACTCACAAGGGAGAGGAGTGACTCACATGGGAGGAGTGTGACCGGGGAGAGGAGTGACTTCCGGGGAGAGGAGTGACTCATCGGGGAGAGGAGTGACTCATCGGGGAGAGGAGTGACTCACCAGGGAGAGGAGTGACTCACATGGGAGAGGAGTGACTCATCGGGGAGAGGAGTGACTCACTAGGGAGAGGAGTGACTCACTAGGGAGAGGAGTGACTCACTAGGGAGAGGAGTGACTCACCGGGGAGAGGAGTGACTCACTAGGGAGAGGAGTGACTCACTAGGGAGAGGAGTGACTCACCGGGGAGAGGAGTGACTCGCCGGGGAGAGGAGTGACACCAGGGAGAGGAGTGACTCACAAGGGAGAGGAGTGACTCACATGGGAGAGGAGTGACTCACCGGGGAGAGGAGTGACTTTCCGGGAGAGGAGTGACTCATCGGGGAGAGGAGTGACTCATCGGGGAGAGGAGTGACTCACCAGGGAGAGGGAGTGACTCACATGGGAGAGGAGTGACTCATCGGGGAGAGGAGTGACTCTCGGGGAGAGGAGTGACTCTCCAGGGAGAGGAGTGACTCTCCGGGGAGAGGAGTGACTCTCCGGGGAGAGGAGTGACTCTCCAGGGAGAGGAGTGACTCTCCAGGGAGAGGAGTGACTCTCCGGGGAGAGGGAGTGACTCACCAGGGAGAGGAGTGACTCACATGGGAGAGGAGTGACTCACAGGGTAGAGGAGTGACTCATATGGGAGAGGAGTGACTCACCAGTAGGAGGTGCTTGGTGGTGGTGTTGGAGAGCGTGTTGGGGGCGGCGGTGACGGTGAAGGTGACTGGTGGCGAGGCTGTGGTGGAGTGGAGGACGATGGCCACCCTGGAGGCCTCCACCCGCTCGTGCCCCGTCACCACCACCTGCACCGCCCCTCCCTCCGGCTCCTCGACGTGCACGATGTGCACCTGCTGTATGGGCGGGGTGTGGGCGTCCGGCGTGGGCGTGGGCGTCGGGAAGAGGCAGCCGTGGCACAGGGCGCTGGTCTCCACCACAGGGCGTACGTAGCGGGTTCTCAGCGGCGTCTCCACTACACACAGTTCCCCATTCTCGCCTCCTGTGTGTCAAGAGCATCACATTACTGCCTCAGTCACTGTAGTCAAGAGCACCATACTACTGCCTCAGTCACTGTAGTCAAGAGCATCACGTTACTGCCTCAGTCACTGTAGACAAGAGCACCATACTACTGCCTCAGTCACTGTAGTCAAGAGCACCATACTACTGCCTCAGTCACTGTAGACAAGAGCACCATACTACTGCCTCAGTCACTGTAGTCAAGAGCACCACACTACTGCCTCAGTCACTGTAGTCAAGAGCACCATACTACTGCCTCAGTCACTGTAGACAAGAGCACCATACTACTGCCTCAGTCACTGTAGTCAAGAGCACCATACTACTGCCTCAGTCACTGTAGTCAAGAGCACCATACTACTGCCTCAGTCACTGTAGTCAAGAGCACCATACTACTGCCTCAGTCACTGTAGTCAAGAGCACCATACTACTGCCTCAGTCACTGTAGTCAAGAGCACCACACTACTGCCTCAGTCACTGTAGTCAAGAGCACCACATTACTGCCTCAGTCACTGTAGTCAAGAGCACCACATTACTGCCTCAGTCACTGTAGACAAGAGCACCATACTACTGCCTCAGTCACTGTAGACAAGAGCACCATACTACTGCCTCAGTCACTGTAGACAAGAGCACCACATTACTGCCTCAGTCACTGTAGTCAAGAGCACCATACTACTGCCTCAGTCACTGTAGTCAAGAGCACCATACTACTGCCTCAGTCACTGTAGTCAAGAGCACCATACTACTGCCTCAGTCACTGTAGTCAAGAGCACCACATTACTGCCTCAGTCACTGTAGTCAAGAGCACCACATTACTGCCTCAGTCACTGTAGTCAAGAGCACCACATTACTGCCTCAGTCACTGTAGACAAGAGCACCATACTACTGCCTCAGTCACTGTAGACAAGAGCACCATACTACTGCCTCAGTCACTGTAGTCAAGAGCACCACATTACTGCCTCAGTCACTGTAGTCAAGAGCACCACATTACTGCCTCAGTCACTGTAGTCAAGAGCACCACATTACTGCCTCAGTCACTGTAGTCAAGAGCACCATACTACTGCCTCAGTCACTGTAGACAAGAGCACCACATTACTGCCTCAGTCACTGTAGTCAAGAGCACCATACTACTGCCTCAGTCACTGTAGTCAAGAGCACCATACTACTGCCTCAGTCACTGTAGTCAAGAGCACCATACTACTGCCTCAGTCACTGTAGACAAGAGCACCATACTACTGCCTCAGTCACTGTAGTCAAGAGCACCACATTACTGCCTCAGTCACTGTAGACAAGAGCACCACATTACTGCCTCAGTCACTGTAGACAAGAGCACCACATTACTGCCTCAGTCACTGTAGACAAGAGCACCATACTACTGCCTCAGTCACTGTAGTCAAGAGCACCATACTACTGCCTCAGTCACTGTAGACAAGAGCACCATACTACTGCCTCAGTCACTGTAGTCAAGAGCACCATACTACTGCCTCAGTCACTGTAGACAAGAGCACCATACTACTGCCTCAGTCACTGTAGACAAGAGCACCACACTACTGCCTCAGTCACTGTAGTCAAGAGCACCATACTACTGCCTCAGTCACTGTAGACAAGAGCACCATACTACTGCCTCAGTCACTGTAGACAAGAGCACCATACTACTGTCTCAGTCACTGTAGACAAGAGCACCATACTACTGTCTCAGTCACTGTAGTCAAGAGCACCACATTACTGCCTCAGTCACTGTAGTCAAGAGCACCACACTACTGCCTCAGTCACTGTAGTCAAGAGCCCCATACTACTGTCTCAGTCACTGTAGACAAGAGCACCATACTACTGCCTCAGTCACTGTAGACAAGAGCACCATACTACTGCCTCAGTCACTGTAGACAAGAGCACCATACTACTGCCTCAGTCACTGTAGACAAGAGCACCATACTACTGCCTCAGTCACTGTAGACAAGAGCACCACATTACTGCCTCAGTCACTGTAGACAAGAGCATCACATTACTGCCTCAGTCACTGTAGACAAGAGCACCACATTACTGCCTCAGTCACTGTAGACAAGAGCACCACATTACTGCCTCAGTCACTGTAGTCAAGAGCATCACATTACTGCCTCAGTCACTGTAGACAAGAGCACCACATTACTGCCTCAGTCACTGTAGACAAGAGCACCACACTACTGCCTCAGTCACTGTAGACAAGAGCACCACATTACTGCCTCAGTCACTGTAGACAAGAGCACCACACTACTGCCTCAGTCACTGTAGACAAGAGCACCATACTACTGCCTCAGTCACTGTAGTCAAGAGCACCACACTACTGCCTCAGTCACTGTAGTCAAGAGCACCACACTACTGCCTCAGTCACTGTAGTCAAGAGCACCACACTACTGCCTCAGTCACTGTAGACAAGAACACCATACTACTGCCTCAGTCACTGTAGTCAAGAGCACCACACTACTGCCTCAGTCACTGTAGACAAGAGCACCACATTACTGCCTCAGTCACTGTAGTCAAGAGCACCACATTACTGCCTCAGTCACTGTAGACAAGAGCACCACACTACTGCCTCAGTCACTGTAGACAAGAGCACTACATTACTGCCTCAGTCACTGTAGACAAGAGCACCACACTACTGCCTCAGTCACTGTAGACAAGAGCACCACATTACTGCCTCAGTCACTGTAGACAAGAGCACCACACTACTGCCTCAGTCACTGTAGACAAGAACACCATACTACTGCCTCAGTCACTGTAGTCAAGAGCACCACATTACTGCCTCAGTCACTGTAGTCAAGAGCACCACATTACTGCCTCAGTCACTGTAGACAAGAGCACCACACTACTGCCTCAGTCACTGTAGACAAGAGCACCACATTACTGCCTCAGTCACTGTAGACAAGAGCACCACACTACTGCCTCAGTCACTGTAGACAAGAGCACCACACTACTGCCTCAGTCACTGTAGACAAGAGCATCACATTACTGCCTCAGTCACTGTAGTCAAGAGCATCACATTACTGCCTCAGTCACTGTAGTCAAGAGCACCACATTACTGCCTCAGTCACTGTAGTCAAGAGCACCACATCATTACAACAATCATCTTCTGTTGGTGATTGTTTAATAAATCACTGAAGTATATGTTTAACAGATCACATAACTCCTGTCTATGGAGAACAGAATAAAATGTAAGATGGCTAACATTGTCCATGTATGGCCATGTTTGTTGAAGGCAAAAACTGCCCATTAACTGACCCACTCACTGCCCACCAACTCATTAACCCACTAGGTGACTCATTGAGTTACTCATTGCTCTCTGGCTGACTCAATGACTCACTGTGCACTAATTGACCCGTTAACTGACTCATTCATTGCCCACTGACCCACTCACTGTCCATTAATTGACCCATTTACCAACTCACTGCCCACTCACTGTCTAATGACTCACTGAATAACTGACTCACACGCTGACCCATTGCCAATTGATCCACCGACCCATTAACTGACCCACTCAAAACCCTCTACCTCAGTGACTCACTGCCTACTGACCCATTAACCTACTGACACACCAGAAACTAACCCATTTTATATATTTTCTACCATAGACATGTCCATACATGTACAATGTTAACCATCATATATACATTTTATTCTGTCCACTACAGACTGGTTTAGGTATCTGTTAAATATATAGTTTAGCGATTTATTGAACAATCAACCACAGAAGGTGATTGTAGTGCTGTTACAATGATAATCTAACTTACATATTTACGTCTGTCTTACATAAACATGCAGTGTTTGAGTTATGTTTTTACATAATCTAAAATTAAATTTAAAAAAAAAAATTAAATATGACTGGAACAAAAGTGGACTCTCAGAAAAAGCTGAATAGTTTCCTGCAAGAAGTAACCGGACCAACCAGGCTGTGGTGGATATGTGAGTCTGCGGCTCACTCCAAGCAACAACCTGCCGAACCAAGTTACCACAAATCAAGCCTGGCTTGGGGAGTAGATGACTCCCACAATCCCATCCAGGGACAGGTGGTAACAGGGATAGGTGGTAGCAGGGAAAGGTGAAGGTGGTGGCAGGGGAAATGTTACTTCAAATTGTAAGACGGTTGGAGAATAGCCAATCACAGAGGCAGCTATGCCTATGACATCATTCCCACAGAGCCGGCAGTGGCCGCTCTCAAGTGGAGGCCACAAGTATCTCACAGACCTAGACAGGGTAGGACCTCGGTGCTGCAGAGCTATCTTATTAACCTTAATAAAGAAAGCCCTGTGAAGCAATCTACAGTGTCTCTCTTCAGTTCCAAGCAAGATCAAGTCAACAACCAACCAAGCACGAATAATGGACGAATACTGGTAGCAGCAGTGGGATTTCATCATTTTTTTCTGAACCAGAAACTAAAGTGCCCACGCCGTCAGCCACCCACTACACTCAAAGCATCATCAATAATTATATACCAGTCCTAGTTCCTATCATCAACATCTGCTCTAGGTTAATGGTCTCATAAAGTAAGGCAGGATATTTTGCAGCAAGCACAATGTCTCATCAGTGAGGGGATAGGACAATTCCCGCGCCAGCCATTTTGAATTTCCCACGGCATTTCGAATCTCCTGTGCCACCCACCACAGGGAGAGAGGGAGCCGGTCGGCCGAGCGGACAGCACGCTGGACTTGTGATCCTGTGGTCCTGGGTTCGATCCCAGGCGCCGGCGAGAAACAATGGGCACAGTTTCTTTCACCCTATGCCCCTGTTACCTAGCAATAAAATAGGTACCTGGGTGTTAGTCAGCTGTCACGGGCTGCTTCCTTCCTGGGGGTGGAGGCCTGGTCGAGGACCGGGCCGCGGGGACACTAAAAAGCCCCGAAATCATCTCAAGATAACCTCAAGATAACAGGAGTCAAGAGCAGAGCAAGGACAAGATGCATGTCTTGTGGTTTGTCTGCACTGTTCCAGCTAGTGCCATCGTCGCCTCCAGCTCCGAATGTGTTGTGCATTTTTTAAGAACAATTACAAGAATGTACAGAATGTAACAACTCTTGTATATCTCAAAAAAAAAAAAAATAGTGTTAAGCTGCGTTTGACTGTACTGACGCCATCACCGCCGCCACTCACGTCGCCGTTGCTCCATCATCCATCCAGTGATGGTGATTTTTCATCAAATCTTGTGTCACCTGTGCTGCTTTCGCCGGTACCGTCGAAACATCATCATCTATGCAATATTGTCGATCTCTTGAAATCATCATCTCCACTCGTGTGTGGCCAGCCTAAGCTTCGTGCCGCTGCTGCAGGTGCGCTACTGTCCCCCCAGATGTAAACAAACCACCACACGCCACCACTTCGACGCCGTTTCTCCTATTTGGCTACAGTTGAATTTCATATCCTGCAGTCCTGAGTTAAGTAATTAATAGATGAGGTTTACTGTGCCATGATTCAACAGTGTTTTACAATGTAGAGCCATTGCACTGTTTGTAAATCCCCTCCAGTGACTAGTTAAATATCGGATTTAGCTTCCCACTCCTCACCCAGCTTCTCTGTGGTGCTTTTTAAACATTTCCTGAGTTCACAACAAAGTTTATTTGTACATTAGTAATATTCCAAGTTTTTTAAAAGTACATTCTGATTCAATACAGAAGAACTATTGTTTTTCTAGCAGTGAAGCATTTGCACAATAGACTATTTTTTATACTTTCCCCAGATCTTATTTTGAAGTTTGTTCTTCGGTATTAAAATTTGTATGTTACCATAGCATGTTACCAATTTAAGTGTTCCTCACATTATCTGTGTTTAGTATTTTTCTTACCTGTTAATTATAACATTTGTTATAATATATGCAAAGTAACTTATATTATCTCACCAGTCCATTTGATTCAAACTTTTACAGAAAGTCAATTTTGTTTTAAATTCTTGACATACTGCAAGTAGCTTACTTAATATGATAGCTCAATTCTTCATTGAATGATTTCCTACTAAGTCACTTAATTGTTTCTGATTTTTGTGCTTTTAATGCCATTTCCTGCATTTACATGTTGATCCCTTTATGTGTACATTTCATTATTTCTGCATTTTTAATTATTAAATATATATATTTGTATTCTTTTCATATATTCTGGTTCAGTTAATTACATAAAGTCTATTTCAAGTAATACTCATAGCAGATTGCAAATTTAATTTACAATTTTGTTTAATTTCCAATTGTGTTTTTGCCAGACTACATTTGAAATTTTTATTTTGCCATTCACTTTCTGGAGCCTAGTTTGATATTTTGAGTATTGTGTTATTTTTTGTACATTCTATTTTTATGCCTAGTGTGCCTAATTATAAGCTACGTTCCCACGTAAATTCCACTTTAGTGACAATGTCTAACCCTGTTGCAACTCTTGACTCAAATGGAGAAGTTGCTCATAATAATGTTCAGTGTTAAGCACAGGAGACGGCTATTCCACTTTTTCAGGAGAATCTAGATTACTTGAGTCATGGTTTAGCAAAGTAGAGGCGAAAGCCAAAGCTCGTTTTTCCGAGCCTTTTGATGCTGATTATTTAGTTTTTGCTAGGTCGTCTATCAACAACACCAAAGGTAATGCTCATGTTGTTGTTGTTGTTAATGAGAAAACCATTGTTAGCCTCCTGTCATGGGTAGAAGTTAAAAAAAAATTCTGCCATTGTTTTGTTAACAAAGGAGACCTGGACTCACATAGATGAGTTAAGAAAATTACTAATGATACCATGCATTCTGGTGAATCGTATAATGCATTTACTAGCCATCTAGATCAGTATTTGTACACTTTAGAGACTGCGATGTTGAGTTCATCATGGGTTGATAAAAACAAATCACTGAACCCAGTGGCCATGGCCAAAATGAGAGCTTTTGGGACATTAATGCATTTTGTCCTGCGAACACACCAAACCTATCCTAGAACAACAAAATTTTGGATCTCAACACAAAATTGGGAAGACTATGAATAATGCGGCAGATAAATTTGAGACTATGAATAATGCGACAGATAAATTAGCTCCCCAAAATGCCCAACTGTTGCCACCCCCAGACACTGTAAATTTAGTAACAAGCCCTCAGCACCCTCCTCCTTCAAACTCCCCAAATTCTTAGTCACAGAACCGCACCAATGGTTGTAGCCCGCAGTCAACTTCTCATAAGTTGCCGAGACAGTATAGTCCGCAACCAACCACTGCATCGTGGTAAGACCAACCACCTAGCTGTGATATGATGACCTTGGTACGGACTCCTGGTCCGCACCTAGGTCATCACCCATTGACAATTTTCTCAGTCTCCTCGTCATTCCAATAACTCTAGGCTCTCATATTGCAAGTATCATAAACAAGTTGGCCACCACACTGCAGACTGTAGAGCTAGGCAAAGGTCATCCCCACCTAGTAGCTCCCATCGTCAGTCTTGGCCATGGGACAGTCTTGTTAGTCTTGGCGAGGAGCACAGCATCCAAGACAGTATCAGCACTCCCAAAATTACAATAATCAGTCCAATTACAATACCAGGTCACAGAACGCAGGAGCTCAGAATGTTCATCCCATGTCGTCAGGGGAATCCCAACGAAACCTTTAACCCATTCAAGTTCGTCAGTTCTATTGCCTGCCCTGTGTACTCAGAAGCTACCCAATATAGATTTGGATACTTGACAGAGGAGAACACTGACACTAGACCAGTAGTAAATGTTGACAGAACCTGAGTGAATATGACCCAGACCAGACGCAGACAACACAAGCCACAAATAGTAAATTGTACAGTTTCTAGTGATGGTCCTTTAGTATAGGCCCTAGTACATAGAGTTTTAAAAGTCTTCATTGATTCAGGTGCTACAATAAATATTGTCAAGCCTTCAGCTCTTATAGATATTGCAGGTAAGCACTCTGTCATAGTTAGAAAGTCATCCATACCTTTTCTGAGTGGTATTTCAGGAAATAAAGTAACAGTCAAGGGAGAAAGCGACCTTCCATTCAAGTTAAAGAACATAACACTGTCTATAACATGCGTAGTTGTTGACAGTATACATTTCCTGGTGACATTTTCCTACGTTTGTACATCATGATGGATGAAAGTATTTGCATTGTTTACCCATCGTTGTAACATTAGTATCAAGAATCACGTCATACCTTTGTGTAGTATTTTTTGGAATGGGTCATGAGTTCAGCCGTCAGACAGATTATGTTAATTTTTGTTGACAGCTGACTTGCTAGCATTGATTTTGTTAGATCCTTGTCGTAGTAGCATACCTGAAAAAACATGCACTCAACTGAAGCATCGTAATAGTGCAGCTGCTGAGGAGAGTGAGAATCGAGACTTTCTGGAGGGGGATGCCTAACGGATTCTCGTTGTCTTGCTTATCTAGCGACTTCTATCTCTGAAGTCAGTGGTTCTACAGCTGCTGACACTGTGCTACACTCCCATTCTCTCACAAGAATAAGAGTTACGATTCAGGGACGCGCTGAGTTATCGGATGTCATTGCAGAAAGTGGAACGTGTAAAGTGAATGGAACGTTTGTGAACCCTCCTGGCACGTAGTGCAGGATAAGACCGTTACATTGTATGTTGCAAAAACACCAGCGGTGCCGACATCCATCTCCAGTCCCTGACTCCATGGTCAACGTTTGGAAATTTTGAAATAAAAATAAAGCAGTTGTAGCTCTACCAGGAGAAAAAATCAGGTTTCACTCCTCTTATTATGCATAAAATTCCCCTTGAGCTAAGGAAGTAGACCAGTTTATTACCAGCTTACTGTTTACCACATTCGCAGAGAGCAGAAGCTGATAGACTTACGAGGGAAATGTTACAGGGTGATGTGATAAGAGTCAAGTAATTCGCATGGAATGCTCCTTTCTCCGAGGAATTCTTGTACCAAAACGAGGATGGACATGGAAACTGGTAATGGACTACCGGAAGCGTAACAGAGTAACTATACCTGACCATTCCCACTTTCAGTCTTAAAATTTTTTGTAAAGCATAGTCATAACAAAGTATTCTGAACTTTAGATTTGTTGCAGGGATTCTAGTAAATCCTACTCGAGAGGAAAATAAACAGTTGACAGCCTTAGTAATCACAATGGTCATTTCATTTCAAAAGATTGTCGTGGTTTACGGAGTAGTCCAATAACCTTTTCAAGACTCATGACGAACCTATTTGTAGACGGATAGGTAGTACTCTTCTGGTATACCTATATAATCATGTTGCAGATGTTCAGACTCACTTCCAGAACCTTGAGAAAGAACTTGCAAAGCTTGCAGAAGCAAATTTAAAAATAAAACT
>WNGS01006767.1:20622-30958 GCA_020271785.1 Procambarus virginalis | reverse complement strand
GGGAGAGGAGTGACTCACCAGGGAGAGGAGTGACTCACAGGGAGAGGAGTGACTCACTAGGGAGAGGAGTGACTCACTAGGGAGAGGAGTGACTCACCGGGGAGAGGAGTGACTCACCGGGGAGAGGAGTGACTCACCGGGGAGAGGAGTGACTCACCGGGAGAGGAGTGACTCACTAGGGAGAGGAGTGACTCACCGGGAGAGAGGAGTGACTCACCAGGGAGAGGAGTGACTCACCAGGGAGAGGAGTGACTCACCGGGAGAGGAGACTCACCAGGGAGAGGAGTGACTCACCGGGGAGAGGAGAGACTCACCGGGGAGAGGAGTGACACCAGGGAGAGGAGTGACTCACTAGGGAGAGGAGTGACTCACAGGGAGAGGAGTGACTCACCGGGGAGAGGAGTGACTCACCGGGGAGAGGGAGACTCACCAGGGAGAGGAGTGACTCACCAGGGAGAGGAGTGACTCACAGGGAGAGGAGTGACTCACCAGGGAGAGGAGTGACTCTCAGGGGAGAGGAGTGACTCACCGGGGAGAGGAGTGACTCACCGGGGAGAGGAGTGACTCACCGGGAGAGGAGTGACTCCAGGGAGAGGAGTGACTCACCGGGAGAGGAGTGACTCCGGGGGGAGAGGAGTGACTCACCAGGGAGAGGAGTGACTCACCGGGGAGAGGAGTGACTCACCGGGGAGAGGAGTGACTCACCAGGGAGAGGAGTGACTCACCAGGAGAGGAGTGACTCACCAGGGAGAGGAGTGACTCACCGGGGAGAGGAGTGACTCACTAGGGAGAGGAGTGACTCACCAGGGAGAGGAGTGACTCACCGGGGAGAGGAGTGACTCGCCAGGGAGAGGAGTGACTCTCCGGGGAGAGGAGTGACTCACCAGGGAGAGGAGTGACTCACATGGGAGAGGAGTGACTCACAGGGAGAGGAGTGACTCACGAAGAGAGGAGTGACTCACCGGGAGAGGAGTGACTCCTCGGGGAGAGGAGTGACTCTCCGGGGAGAGGAGTGACTCATCGGGGAGAGGAGTGACTCTCCGGGGAGAGGAGTGACTCACGGGGAGAGGAGTGACTCACGGGGAGAGGAGTGACTCTCCGGGGAGAGGAGTGACTCTCCAGGGAGAGGAGTGACTCTCCGGGGAGAGGGAGTGACTCACAGGGAGAGGAGTGACTCATCAGGGAGAGGAGTGACTCCGGGGAGAGGAGTGACTTCCAGGGAGAGGAGTGACTCACATGGGAGAGGAGTGACTCACAGGGTAGAGGAGTGACTCATATGGGAGAGGAGTGACTCACCAGTAGGAGGTGCTTGGTGGTGGTGTTGGAGAGAGTGTTGGGGGCGGCGGTGACGGTGAAGGTGACTGGTGGCGAGGCTGTGGTGGAGTGGAGGACGATGGCCACCCTGGAGGCCTCCACCCGCTCGTGCCCCGTCACCACCACCTGCACCGCCCCTCCCTCCGGCTCCTCGACGTGCACGATGTGCACCTGCTGTATGGGCGGGGTGTGGGCGTCCGGCGTGGGCGTGGGCGTCGGGAAGAGGCAGCCGTGGCACAGGGCGCTGGTCTCCACCACAGGGCGTACGTAGCGGGTTCTCAGCGGCGTCTCCACTACACACAGTTCCCATTCTCGCCTCCTGTGTGTCAAGAGCATCACATTACTGCCTCAGTCACTGTAGACAAGAGCACCATACTACTGCCTCAGTCACTGTAGTCAAGAGCACCACATACTGCCTCAGTCACTGTAGACAAGAGCACCACATTACTGCCTCAGTCACTGTAGTCAAGAGCACCACACTACTGCCTCAGTCACTGTAGACAAGAGCACCATACTACTGCCTCAGTCACTGTAGTCAAGAGCACCATACTACTGCCTCAGTCACTGTAGTCAAGAGCACCATACTACTGCCTCAGTCACTGTAGTCAAGAGCACCATACTACTGCCTCAGTCACTGTAGTCAAGAGCACCATACTACTGCCTCAGTCACTGTAGACAAGAGCACCATACTACTGCCTCAGTCACTGTAGTCAAGAGCACCATACTACTGCCTCAGTCACTGTAGTCAAGAGCACCATACTACTGCCTCAGTCACTGTAGTCAAGAGCACCATACTACTGCCTCAGTCACTGTAGTCAAGAGCACCATACTACTGCCTCAGTCACTGTAGTCAAGAGCCCACATTACTGCCTCAGTCACTGTAGACAAGAGCACCACATTACTGCCTCAGTCACTGTAGACAAGAGCACCATACTACTGCCTCAGTCACTGTAGTCAAGAGCACCACATACTGCCTCAGTCACTGTAGTCAAGAGCACCATACTACTGCCTCAGTCACTGTAGTCAAGAGCACCATACTACTGCCTCAGTCACTGTAGTCAAGACCATACTACTGCCTCAGTCACTGTAGTCAAGAGCACCACACTACTGCCTCAGTCACTGTAGTCAAGAGCACCACATACTGCCTCAGTCACTGTAGTCAAGAGCACCATACTACTGCCTCAGTCACTGTAGTCAAGAGCACCACATTACTGCCTCAGTCACTGTAGACAAGAGCACCATACTACTGCCTCAGTCACTGTAGACAAGAGCACCATACTACTGCCTCAGTCACTGTAGTCAAGAGCACCACATTACTGCCTCAGTCACTGTAGTCAAGAGCACCATACTACTGCCTCAGTCACTGTAGACAAGAGCACCATACTACTGCCTCAGTCACTGTAGTCAAGAGCACCATACTACTGCCTCAGTCACTGTAGTCAAGAGCACCACACTGCCTCAGTCACTGTAGTCAAGAGCACCATACTACTGCCTCAGTCACTGTAGTCAAGAGCACCACATTACTGCCTCAGTCACTGTAGTCAAGAGCACCATACTACTGCCTCAGTCACTGTAGACAAGAGCACCACACTACTGCCTCAGTCACTGTAGACAAGAGCACACATACTGCCTCAGTCACTGTAGACAAGAGCACCATACTACTGCCTCAGTCACTGTAGACAAGAGCATCACTACTGCCTCAGTCACTGTAGTCAAGAGCACCATACTACTGCCTCAGTCACTGTAGTCAAGAGCACCACACTACTGCCTCAGTCACTGTAGTCAAGAGCACCACATTACTGCCTCAGTCACTGTAGTCAAGAGCACCATACTACTGCCTCAGTCACTGTAGACAAGAGCACCACATTACTGCCTCAGTCACTGTAGTCAAGAGCATCACATTACTGCCTCAGTCACTGTAGTCAAGAGCATCACATTACTGCCTCAGTCACTGTAGTCAAGAGCACCATACTACTGCCTCAGTCACTGTAGTCAAGAGCACCATACTACTGCCTCAGTCACTGTAGTCAAGAGCACCACACTACTGCCTCAGTCACTGTAGTCAAGAGCAACACATTACTGCCTCAGTCACTGTAGTCAAGAGCATCACACTACTGCCTCAGTCACTGTAGTCAAGAGCATCACATTACTGCCTCAGTCACTGTAGTCAAGAGCATCACATTACTGCCTCAGTCACTGTAGTCAAGAGCACCATACTACTGCCTCAGTCACTGTAGTCAAGAGCACCATACTACTGCCTCAGTCACTGTAGTCAAGAGCACCATACTACTGCCTCAGTCACTGTAGTCAAGAGCACCACACTACTGCCTCAGTCACTGTAGTCAAGAGCAACACATTACTGCCTCAGTCACTGTAGTCAAGAGCATCACACTACTGCCTCAGTCACTGTAGACAAGAGCATCACATTACTGCCTCAGTCACTGTAGACAAGAGCACCATACTACTGCCTCAGTCACTGTAGTCAAGAGCATCACATTACTGCCTCAGTCACTGTAGTCAAGAGCATCACATTACTGCCTCAGTCACTGTAGACAAGAGCATCACATTACTGCCTCAGTCACTGTAGTCAAGAGCAACACATTACTGCCTCAGTCACTGTAGACAAGAGCATCACATTACTGCCTCAGTCACTGTAGTCAAGAGCAACACATTACTGCCTCAGTCACTGTAGTCAAGAGCAACACATTACTGCCTCAGTCACTGTAGTCAAGAGCATCACATTACTGCCTCAGTCACTGTAGTCAAGAGCACCACATTACTGCCTCAGTCACTGTAGTCAAGAGCACCATACTACTGCCTCAGTCACTGTAGTCAAGAGCATCACATTACTGCCTCAGTCACTGTAGACAAGAGCATCACATTACTGCCTCAGTCACTGTAGTCAAGAGCACCACACTACTGCCTCAGTCACTGTAGTCAAGAGCAACACATTACTGCCTCAGTCACTGTAGTCAAGAGCATCACATTACTGCCTCAGTCACTGTAGACAAGAGCACCATACTACTGCCTCAGTCACTGTAGTCAAGAGCATCACATTACTGCCTCAGTCACTGTAGTCAAGAGCATCACATTACTGCCTCAGTCACTGTAGACAAGAGCATCACATTACTGCCTCAGTCACTGTAGACAAGAGCATCACATTACTGCCTCAGTCACTGTAGTCAAGAGCATCACATTACTGCCTCAGTCACTGTAGACAAGAGCATCACATTACTGCCTCAGTCACTGTAGTCAAGAGCACCATACTACTGCCTCAGTCACTGTAGTCAAGAGCATCACATTACTGCCTCAGTCACTGTAGACAAGAGCATCACATTACTGCCTCAGTCACTGTAGTCAAGAGCATCACATTACTGCCTCAGTCACTGTAGTCAAGAGCACCATACTACTGCCTCAGTCACTGTAGTCAAGAGCATCACATTACTGCCTCAGTCACTGTAGTCAAGAGCACCATACTACTGCCTCAGTCACTGTAGTCAAGAGCATCACATACTGCCTCAGTCACTGTAGACAAGAGCATCACATTACTGCCTCAGTCACTGTAGTCAAGAGCACCATACTACTGCCTCAGTCACTGTAGTCAAGAGCATCACATTACTGCCTCAGTCACTGTAGTCAAGAGCACCATACTACTGCCTCAGTCACTGTAGAGTCAAGAGCATCACACTACTGCCTCAGTCACTGTAGACAAGAGCACCACATACTGCCTCAGTCACTGTAGTCAAGAGCATCACATTACTGCCTCAGTCACTGTAGTCAAGAGCATCACATTACTGCCTCAGTCACTGTAGTCAAGAGCATCACACTACTGCCTCAGTCACTGTAGTCAAGAGCATCACATTACTGCCTCAGTCACTGTAGACAAGAGCATCACACTACTGCCTCAGTCACTGTAGACAAGAGCACCATACTACTGCCTCAGTCACTGTAGACAAGAGCATCACATTACTGCCTCAGTCACTGTAGACAAGAGCATCACATTACTGCCTCAGTCACTGTAGACAAGAGCACCATACTACTGCCTCAGTCACTGTAGACAAGAGCATCACATTACTGCCTCAGTCACTGTAGACAAGAGCACCACACTACTGCCTCAGTCACTGTAGTCAAGAGCATCACATTACTGCCTCAGTCACTGTAGACAAGAGCACCATACTACTGCCTCAGTCACTGTAGTCAAGAGCATCACATTACTGCCTCAGTCACTGTAGTCAAGAGCACCATACTACTGCCTCAGTCACTGTAGTCAAGAGCATCACATTACTGCCTCAGTCACTGTAGTCAAGAGCATCACATTACTGCCTCAGTCACTGTAGACAAGAGCACCACATTACTGCCTCAGTCACTGTAGTCAAGAGCATCACATTACTGCCTCAGTCACTGTAGTCAAGAGCATCACACTACTGCCTCAGTCACTGTAGTCAAGAGCATCACATTACTGCCTCAGTCACTGTAGACAAGAGCATCACACTACTGCCTCAGTCACTGTAGACAAGAGCACCATACTACTGCCTCAGTCACTGTAGACAAGAGCATCACATTACTGCCTCAGTCACTGTAGTCAAGAGCATCACATTACTGCCTCAGTCACTGTAGACAAGAGCATCACATTACTGCCTCAGTCACTGTAGACAAGAGCACCATACTACTGCCTCAGTCACTGTAGTCAAGAGCACCACACTACTGCCTCAGTCACTGTAGTCAAGAGCATCACATTACTGCCTCAGTCACTGTAGACAAGAGCATCACATTACTGCCTCAGTCACTGTAGTCAAGAGCACCATACTACTGCCTCAGTCACTGTAGTCAAGAGCACCATACTACTGCCTCAGTCACTGTAGTCAAGAGCATCACACTACTGCCTCAGTCACTGTAGACAAGAGCATCACATTACTGCCTCAGTCACTGTAGACAAGAGCACCATACTACTGCCTCAGTCACTGTAGTCAAGAGCATCACATTACTGCCTCAGTCACTGTAGACAAGAGCATCACATTACTGCCTCAGTCACTGTAGACAAGAGCACCATACTACTGTCTCAGTCACTGTAGACAAGAGCATCACATTACTGCCTCAGTCACTGTAGTCAAGAGCATCACATTACTGCCTCAGTCACTGTAGTCAAGAGCATCACACTACTGCCTCAGTCACTGTAGTCAAGAGCACCATACTACTGTCTCAGTCACTGTAGTCAAGAGCATCACATTACTGCCTCAGTCACTGTAGACAAGAGCATCACATTACTGCCTCAGTCACTGTAGTCAAGAGCACCATACTACTGCCTCAGTCACTGTAGTCAAGAGCACCATACTACTGCCTCAGTCACTGTAGTCAAGAGCACCACACTACTGCCTCAGTCACTGTAGACAAGAGCACCATACTACTGTCTCAGTCACTGTAGTCAAGAGCACCATACTACTGCCTCAGTCACTGTAGACAAGAGCACCATACTACTGCCTCAGTCACTGTAGACAAGAGCATCACATTACTGCCTCAGTCACTGTAGTCAAGAGCATCACATTACTGCCTCAGTCACTGTAGTCAAGAGCACCATACTACTGCCTCAGTCACTGTAGACAAGAGCATCACATTACTGCCTCAGTCACTGTAGTCAAGATCACCATACTACTGCCTCAGTCACTGTAGTCAAGAGCACCACACTACTGCCTGTCACTGTAGTCAAGAGCATCACATTACTGCCTCAGTCACTGTAGTCAAGAGCACCATACTACTGTCTCAGTCACTGTAGTCAAGAGCACCATACTACTGTCTCAGTCACTGTAGTCAAGAGCATCACATTACTGCCTCAGTCACTGTAGACAAGAGCATCACATTACTGCCTCAGTCACTGTAGACAAGAGCACCATACTACTGCCTCAGTCACTGTAGACAAGAGCATCACATTACTGCCTCAGTCACTGTAGACAAGAGCATCACATTACTGCCTCAGTCACTGTAGTCAAGAGCACCATACTACTGCCTCAGTCACTGTAGTCAAGAGCATCACATTACTGCCTCAGTCACTGTAGTCAAGAGCATCACATTACTGCCTCAGTCACTGTAGACAAGAGCATCACATTACTGCCTCAGTCACTGTAGTCAAGAGCATCACATTACTGCCTCAGTCACTGTAGTCAAGAGCATCACATTACTGCCTCAGTCACTGTAGTCAAGAGCATCACATTACTGCCTCAGTCACTGTAGACAAGAGCATCACATTACTGCCTCAGTCACTGTAGTCAAGAGCATCACATTACTGCCTCAGTCACTGTAGACAAGAGCACCATACTACTGTCTCAGTCACTGTAGACAAGAGCACCACATTACTGCCTCAGTCACTGTAGTCAAGATCACCATACTACTGCCTCAGTCACTGTAGTCAAGAGCACCACACTACTGCCTCAGTCACTGTAGTCAAGAGCACCATACTACTGCCTCAGTCACTGTAGTCAAGAGCACCATACTACTGTCTCAGTCACTGTAGTCAAGAGCATCACATTACTGCCTCAGTCACTGTAGTCAAGAGCACCATACTACTGTCTCAGTCACTGTAGTCAAGAGCACCATACTACTGTCTCAGTCACTGTAGTCAAGAGCATCACATTACTGCCTCAGTCACTGTAGACAAGAGCACCATACTACTGCCTCAGTCACTGTAGACAAGAGCACCATACTACTGCCTCAGTCACTGTAGTCAAGAGCATCACATTACTGCCTCAGTCACTGTAGTCAAGAGCACCATACTACTGCCTCAGTCACTGTAGACAAGAGCACCACACTACTGCCTCAGTCACTGTAGACAATAGCATCACATTACTGCCTCAGTCACTGTAGTCAAGAGCACCATACTACTGTCTCAGTCACTGTAGTCAAGAGCATCACATTACTGCCTCAGTCACTGTAGACAAGAGCATCACATTACTGCCTCAGTCACTGTAGACAAGAGCACCATACTACTGCCTCAGTCACTGTAGTCAAGAGCACCATACTACTGCCTCAGTCACTGTAGTCAAGAGCACCATACTACTGCCTCAGTCACTGTAGACAAGAGCACCATACTACTGCCTCAGTCACTGTAGTCAAGAGCACCACACTACTGCCTCAGTCACTGTAGTCAAGAGCACCATACTACTGCCTCAGTCACTGTAGACAAGAGCACCATACTACTGCCTCAGTCACTGTAGTCAAGAGCACCATACTACTGCCTCAGTCACTGTAGTCAAGAGCACCATACCACTGCCTCAGTCACTGTAGTCAAGAGCACCACACTACTGCCTCAGTCACTGTAGTCAAGAGCACCACACTACTGCCTCAGTCACTGTAGTCAAGAGCACCATACTACTGCCTCAGTCACTGTAGTCAAGAGCATCACATTACTGCCTCAGTCACTGTAGACAAGAGCATCACATTACTGCCTCAGTCACTGTAGACAAGAGCACCACACTACTGCCTCAGTCACTGTAGTCAAGAGCATCACATTACTGCCTCAGTCACTGTAGACAAGAGCACCATACTACTGCCTCAGTCACTGTAGTCAAGAGCATCACATTACTGCCTCAGTCACTGTAGACAAGAGCACCATACTACTGCCTCAGTCACTGTAGACAAGAGCATCACATTACTGCCTCAGTCACTGTAGACAAGAGCATCACATTACTGCCTCAGTCACTGTAGTCAAGAGCATCACATTACTGCCTCAGTCACTGTAGTCAAGAGCATCACATTACTGCCTCAGTCACTGTAGTCAAGAGCACCATACTACTGCCTCAGTCACTGTAGTCAAGAGCATCACATTACTGCCTCAGTCACTGTAGACAAGAGCACCATACTACTGCCTCAGTCACTGTAGTCAAGAGCATCACATTACTGCCTCAGTCACTGTAGTCAAGAGCATCACATTACTGCCTCAGTCACTGTAGACAAGAGCACCATACTACTGCCTCAGTCACTGTAGTCAAGAGCATCACACTACTGCCTCAGTCACTGTAGTCAAGAGCATCACATTACTGCCTCAGTCACTGTAGTCAAGAGCACCACACTACTGCCTCAGTCACTGTAGACAAGAGCACCATACTACTGCCTCAGTCACTGTAGTCAAGAGCATCACATTACTGCCTCAGTCACTGTAGTCAAGAGCATCACATTACTGCCTCAGTCACTGTAGACAAGAGCACCATACTACTGCCTCAGTCACTGTAGTCAAGAGCATCACACTACTGCCTCAGTCACTGTAGTCAAGAGCATCACATTACTGCCTCAGTCACTGTAGTCAAGAGCACCACACTACTGCCTCAGTCACTGTAGTCAAGAGCATCACATTACTGCCTCAGTCACTGTAGTCAAGAGCATCACATTACTGCCTCAGTCACTGTAGACAAGAGCACCATACTACTGCCTCAGTCACTGTAGACAAGAGCATCACATTACTGCCTCAGTCACTGTAGTCAAGAGCATCACATTACTGCCTCAGTCACTGTAGTCAAGAGCATCACATTACTGCCTCAGTCACTGTAGACAAGAGCACCACACTACTGCCTCAGTCACTGTAGTCAAGAGCATCACATTACTGCCTCAGTCACTGTAGACAAGAGCACCATACTACTGCCTCAGTCACTGTAGACAAGAGCATCACATTACTGCCTCAGTCACTGTAGTCAAGAGCACCATACTACTGCCTCAGTCACTGTAGACAAGAGCACCATACTACTGCCTCAGTCACTGTAGACAAGAGCCCACACTACTGCCTCAGTCACTGTAACAAGAGCACCACACTACTGCCTCAGTCACTGTAGTCAAGAGCATCACTTACTGCCTCAGTCACTGTAGACAAGAGCACCATACTACTGCCTCAGTCACTGTAGACAAGAGCATCACATTACTGCCTCAGTCACTGTAGTCAAGAGCATCACATTACTGCCTCAGTCACTGTAGACAAGAGCACCATACTACTGCCTCAGTCACTGTAGTCAAGAGCATCACATTACTGCCTCAGTCACTGTAG
>WNGS01006765.1:38144-49021 GCA_020271785.1 Procambarus virginalis | reverse complement strand
GGGTAGCCGAAAACCTCCGGAAGACGGAAACCGAAGAAACCACAGGGACACGGAACCGAACCGGGGGAGGAGCAGAACCAAAGTCCAAATCGTACGCAGAGGGGGAAGAGAAAACCCCATTCCTTGCAACAGTAAGCCCCGCTCAGAAGGACATAAATCCAAGCGGGGCCCAATGGAGCCCAAGGCCCCAAAGGCCTCTCCTCCCCAACCCCAGGAGCCTCTACACCAGGCCCCGGGGCCGAGTCGACCTCCAAAGCCCGGCCTCACAAGAAAAAGGCGGGGCAGCCGAGAGAGCTGGAAGAGAAGGGGCCCACTGGTCAGACCCGGAGCATCGGCCGGAGGAACAGACTCGAATGCCTCCACAGCTACCCCGGACGGGGCAACCCCCGAAACTGCCCAAGTCTCAGAAACCTCTAACCCCGCCCCGACCCCGAAGCCTTCAGACGCTTAGGGACCAGAAGCTGGAGGGGGGGGGGGAACAAAATGAACCACCTTACGGGAAAAACAAGGGGGCGTGGACGGAACCAAGGCCGAAGCGACCATAACCCCCAAGTCTGGGTCCCTACACAAAGCGGGGCACCCTCGGGGCGTACGGGAAGCGACAACCCGAGCTCGTTGCAACAACCTACCCTGCAATGCGCGAGCTGCCTGCACCCAAGGGAATTCATCAGCAGACTGGTGAATTGAGTCATGAACAAGCAACAAAGCTCGCAGGACTCAGGGTCGAATGTGTCACCGACCCAACAGGCAGCATGACGGAGGCAAAACAAGGAGAGTCACTCTGAGACAAAGGACAGAGCAACCCTCAACTCGCACAAAGCAAGAGGGGATGCAAGGGTCTCCACTATCGAACCCGAGAGCCCCCGTGGGGTTTCCCAGGGCCCCTAGACTGGGTCTACTAAGGGTTATCCCAGGCAGGGCACTGCTAACTGGCGCCCCAAACTACCAAACAAACTGCTAAAGCTGAACTCACGGGACGTGTCTACCCGTGAGGGCGAAGCAGGGGGTGCCACCACACAAACGACCCTAATATAAGGGGGGGGGGGACACAAGGCAGACCCCCCTACCAGGCAAAAACAATATAAAGAAAAACCACACAAGTGGACAACGTACCCAGAGGGAACAGAGCCGGCCACTGTTATAGGTGAAAACTAGCTACGCAGTACCCTGCGGCCCACTAGTGCTATAACTACCACTTAACCCAAGGCAAACAAGGGAGGAAAACCCCCAAACACTCGGAGCGGCCAAACACCAAGCAGTGAAAAGCCAACAGAGGTAGACCCAAGGCGACTTGTGGAAGGCAACCCCAAGCCCCAAGAGCGGTACTTACAGGGCACTCAGGGAAGGTGACCCTAAGCACATGCAGCCCGAGTACCTGAGAATACTACTCCCAGCTCACACGACCACCGTAGAGCAGCACTGAAAACACGTCACAGCACTGAGACAATACCTGGAGCTGCAGCCACACAACCATGCACTATCCCATCAGCCGAGGAACTGGGGCGGGGATTGCCGGCGCGGGGGTCTGGGGCTCCCCTTCCCCCTCCTGGGAAGGGGGGAGCTGCGCAGACAAGCGGCCCGGCTCGTGTGACATCATGCTTGTTCGTTCTTCTTGGGGAGTTCTGTCCACTTGTTTGTCGATTTTTGTTGTTAACCAGAATAGGGGTTTGTTTTGTGGCACTTACCTTTCTGGGTGCCTGTCCCGGTCGATGGCAGATATAGAATGCTCTAAATCACATGTGCATTTCTATGGGCCATTGCTTCCCGTGGCTCTGTCAGGGGGCCAGGTTCTGGCTCGTGGTCCCCGGTAGGCCTAGAACTCTACCCACATCGACTGATGCAAAATAGTTAGGGTATCCATATCAGCCATGGATAGCTCCGGGGAGCCGTAGGGGCTCCCCCCAGAAAACTAATAATTTACAAATTTTCAGTTTTGTCCTAAACTTATAAAAATACTTATTGTCAATTTGATTATTTTGAGCTTTAAAGCTACTTCATTATTATTCATCGAGAACATTAACCTGATTTAACAGATCAAGTTCAAGCGTTTTTTTGCTTACAACATTTACAGTCAATGTACAAGCAGCAGCATCTTCAATTTTCCTTACAAATTTAACTTATTAATTAAGTTAGTAATTTATATTCTGTCTGCTCATCCACCAATGTTACAATTTAGCATTCTTCTTCTTTATCCACTCATCAATACCCATATAGCAAAATAAATGGAGAAATGTTCATACCATGAATTGTAGTGTGCAGTAATGGTCTTCTCTCCATGGCTATCTTGAAGCTGAGTTTGCTGAAGAAGAACGTTGTTGAACACCCGGGTTATGTCGATGTGCACTGTGAAGAATTCCGTAAGAATATTAACCATGACTTTATAAAAGAATTACATATTTGTTATATTTATTACTGTCCAATATTTAAGCATCCGAGCATACAGTGCCTGTACTGTATACAAGTCCCTCCATCCCAATTATACAAATACATGTAACGAACTATATAGTAATATATGGTTTCCAGGCATGCACCAGATTCTCAAATTTACCAGTGTCACAATTCCCCTGCATAGCCGAGTAAACTGTCTCTTCAGTCTCACCTTTATCGTTGACATCCTACTCATGATGCCTACTCCACACCATCAAGAACTATAATTCAACAAATACTTATGTTCTGGAGTTCTAGCCAGGGCTAGACACCCTGTCAAGATAAAATAACCCCCTTATCTCCCCACCTCTCTTGTCACCTGCTTCAGTCCACCTCACTGGAATTCGTTACTCTGCTGGTTCCTCTTTCCAAGCAACGTTGACACAGGATGACGCCATCAACAGTGGTACAAATACTCCTGACCAGCACCAACATATCAGTCTCTCTCAGGTGCTCTGCACATTATCAACATTAAATACAAGCTGTTCACATTCTGCCTCCGAGCCATTTCATACCCAGAATGTAGTGTTTCAAGTGTAAACTGTTCATAAGCCCCAAGCTGTTCTCATTGTATAAATTGATTAACTTAACTTTCATGCATTTATTGAATGATTCTTTTTGCTATTGTGTAACAACCAAGCTCAGTAAGTCTAAGTGTTGTTGTAAATCTGTTGTTATTTTTCTTTTTATTTTGAAATAAATTTGTTATATTTCCTGTTGGGAAATATTCCCCTTCGGCTCTCTTGAGCTATCAGATTGATATATGCTATATTAGTTTGGGACTTCAGTCAATAGAGTTCTGCCTACCAGGGACCACTAGCCAGAACATGGCTTCCTCAGAGAGATGCAGGGAGCAATGGCCTAAGGGAAACCCCTTGTATTTGGGGATATTCCATGTCTGCCATCGACTGGGGTTAGGCACCCAGAAAGATAGACATCTCAAAACAAAGCCCACTTGGAAGGAAATTACAAAAAACACAAAACCGAACAGAGAAACAGAACTCCCCCCAAAAAACAAAGGAAACAAGCAAATAAGCAAACGTCATTCACCGCTGCCACACCGTTTGTCTACACGGGGATGGGTTGGGGGATGGGGGGGGTTTGGGGGTTGGGGGTTGTGAGGGCCCTCCTCCCAGGTGAGGAAGGGGGAGGGGGAGCCCTGGACCCCCGTGGTGGCTGCCCATACCTCAGTTCATAGGCTGAAGCTCTCTGGGGCAGTTGTCAACTCTGGTCACAGTTTCCTGCTGGATTTTGTGCCTGTGGTGTTTCCTGCTGTTTGTGGCATGGTGACCAGGATTAACACTTTCGTCCGGGCATGACACAATGCTGCGTCATCCGTTTGCTGTCGGTAGTCTCGGGGATGACGCAATGCTGCGTCGTCCACTAGAATAATCGCCAAAAATCAGGTTTTTATCTAATTTTTTTTGGACTGGTTTTAAAATGCACGTCTATCGTGATGGAACAACCTCAGTGCAGCAGATAACTGTCAACAAGCCGAATGCAATCTGTGACTACAATACAAACATGAAAGGTGTTGATCACTTTGACCAAATGATCTAATATCACTTCACAAGGAAAACTCACAAATGGACGAAGAAAATAACCTTCTATTTTGTGCAAATGGCTATTTACAATGCTTATGTGATGTACAACTAATACACAACAGAAAGAAGGACTTCACTAAACATTTGTTTAGTGAAGTCCTTCTTCCACCTTGGGGTGGTCCACCTTGGGGTGCCCAAACATCTGGCAGAGCCAATGGAAGGAGTCGGCATTGACCGTCCATTCTACGGAGAGGGGAACGAAACGAGACAGGCCATCGGCCAAGACGTTGGACACTCCCCCCGCACATGAACAGCCAGGAGAGCCATACCCCGAGAACTCAGCAGACGAGTCACCCAAAGCGACCAGTGCCAAACCGCCAAGGACCGCATCAAAGTGTTACGAACCCAACTCTACCGGCAGAGCACGGAGGAGTGACATCAACGCCATCTGTGAGTCCGCTCCCGAAAACCTACTAATTGGACGTCGCCATCTAGTAGTGACGAGACTATACCAGCCAGAAATGCTAGATTCTTGTCCTAGTAGCTCGAGAGGTAGCTGGGGGCTGACCTCTGGTGAGGTGGCGCCTAGAAAACCAGCGCCATCTATTGAGCGAAAAGGTGTACGTTTGTATCAGGGTCCGTAAGTGGTGTTTCCTAGTGTCCCAGTGTACTGATGACGTGTCTGTATTCACAGAGTCGACGTAGGGCTGCTGTGATACGAGGATAGTCAGTCTACCCAGGGCAGCCAAGGTCTCTACACCAGTCTGCTTTAAGGAAGCAGTGAGCCGCCGCCGGAAGAGAACTGTGAAGTGTTCTACTGTCTGCCTGTGGAGTGGCAGTGACGGGATTCGCCGTACCCGGGGCTGGTTAATAGAAGAGACGACTGACTAAGGTGCCGAAAGAGGAGAGTAACCGGCGAGTTGCATGAAGCTCCTGCCTAGGGCTCGCAACTCTAGTATTCGCTTGTGAAGTGGCCCCAGCAGCGCGAGGCTGATTGGTATCTGCCAGCACCAAGCTGGAATGTGATTGTGGGCCTTCACGAAGAGGCACTTAGTGGGATTGTGGTTTGGCTGGCCTGTGGCCAGGGTAGACTCATTGTTGTTTCCCGGTACCTGCTGAGGGTAGTACCATGGATGAGGAAACACGGTACACGACTGCATCGATTGAGCTTCGCCGAGTGTTTAGTGTCTTCTGAGAGAGACGTTGGTGTACATATAGTGTAGTAATACTTCTTTTTAGAGTTAAATATATATATATATATATATATATATATATATATATATATATATATATATATATATATATATATATATATATATATATATATATATATATATATATGGTAATGGGAAAATAATTATAAAGTGGTACCTTGCATAACGATCGCCCCAAAAGACGAACATTTTGGGTAACGAACAGCCTGATCGGCGTCAAATCGTTCTGTATGACGAACGCTGGTTTGAGTAACGTCAACACCACACGGTGGGGTCATGCTGCTGCTTGCACATTCTTAGACGCCTCTGACGATGTACATAAATTATGTTGTTCTTGTTTAAAGATGCTAATGATGGTGGGATATAAAGGGGTGACTGCTGAGATGTTGGAAAGCATTGATGTTTTTGTAGGAAAAAAGAAATGAAATGTCTGATATACAACAAATGTCAAAAAGGTTCGTTCGGTGTTCGGCAGGTAGGCTGCTCCATTATAACAATCTTTCTTTGTTTCAAATGTGTTCCATTTGTTTTGTATTTGTCATTTACGTCTCAATAATGGAGAAGCCTCCCTTACATATACACTCAACAAACCATTATGACATTTTCCTTTCTTCAAATGTGTTCAATATTTATTTTTCATTTGTCTTATAGCAAAAGGTTCGTTCGGTGGTCGGCAGGTAGGCTGCTCCATGTTTCTTACATACAAAAAATGTAAATAATAAAAAAAATTAAGAATTTTGAAAACCAGTACAAATGTCAAAAAGGTTCGTTCGGTGGTCTACAGGTCGGCTGCTCCATGTTTCTTAAATAAAAAAAAAAAATGAAAAATAAAAGAACTGTTGAAACAATTTGAAAAATGGACAAATGCCATAAAGGTTCGTTCAGTGTTTGTCGGGTAGGCTGCTCCATTATTGAGACGTAAGTGACAAATACAAAACAAATGGAACACATGTGTAAGGAATCTTTCAGAACCCTGTATACCACTTATGTAAGACCAATCCTGGAGTATGCAGCTCCAGCCTGGAGTCCATACCTAGTTAAACACAAGACAAAGTTAGAGAAGATTCAGCGGTATGCCACCAGGCTCGTCCCGGAACTGAGAGGATTGAGCTACGAGGAAAGGCTAAAGGAGCTGAACCTCACATCCCTGGAAAACAGAAGAGTAAGGGGAGACATGATAACCACCTACAAAATTCTCAGGGGAATTGACAGGGCGGACAAAGACAAACTCTTCACCACGGGTGGGACACGAACAAGGGGACACAGGTGGAAACTTAGTACCCAGATGAGCCACAGAGACGTTAGAAAGAATTTTTTCAGTGTCAGAGTAGTTAATAAATGGAATGCACTAGGAAGTGATGTGGTGGAGGCAGACTCCATACACAGTTTCAAATGTAGATATGATAGAGCCCAGTAGGCTCAGGAATCTGTACACCTGTTGATTGACAGTTGAGAGGCGGGACCAAAGAGCCAAAGCTCAACCCCCGCAAGCACAATTAGGTGAGTACAATTAGGTGAGTACATTTGAAACAAAGATTGTCATAATGGAGCAGCCTATCCAACAAACACTGAATGAACCTTTTGCTATAACGTATATGAAAGACTATGGCTGCTGGCTAGGTTAGTACTGAGTGAGCAACCATTTGTGGCACACGTGCCTCTGGCTCCCAAACACCTGTCCGACACGGTGTTGAAAGACTGCGCTCAGTCGGTGCAATTCAGACCTTATTGTTTGAAGAACATAAGGCTCATAATATTGGTGAAGCTAGGCGCAATAAGGACTTAACACAACGGTCGGATGCCAGTGATACAGCACCTATGAGGATGATACAGCGAGCGTATCATCCTCATGTAGCTCTGAGCCCCACCCTTGCCATCTCCAATTTATATAGATGATACATAAATGAATCGTTTTCTGCGTTCAGTGATGATGCATCTGATACAAGTAGCATAGATGAACAGTGTTAGCGGCTTCCATGGTGGTGTTGTCCATAGATATTTTCAAGAATACCTGAATCTCTTCCTGACTGATAGACACTCTTTGAGGCTAACTAAATCTCTTCCTGTGTGGGACCTTACAAAGCTATCTCTTCAAGACTACCTTACAAATTGAGCTTTTCCTATAATCGTTTCATTACTACCTTATGCTTTACAAGCTTGGCTACATACCACCTACAAGTACTAAAGCCAAGGGTGCACGCGAGTGCGTTATTTGCAAGCACACAGAACGATGAAACAGGAAACAAAAATCTTTCTGTAGCTGGTGCAAGGAGAGCAAAGTCGCGCTGTGTACCATGGACTACTTCGTTAACTATTACGCACCTCCAAAGTACCGAGTGTGTAATACAGTGTGTTACTGTGTAAATAGTATGTGAAACTGTACATATTGTAATTTTAGTGAATTTTTACCACGTAATATTGTGACAATAAACATTTATTGTGGACACATTACTGACACATGTATCACAGTTCCATGGAAAATTATGAACATTCTACTGTATACATATTGTAAAGGTCACAAATATGCATCATATACGATAAAAGAAACAAATAAAACCACATTGGAAATACATAGAAAAAATATTTGAAAATATATTTGTGGCAACACGCAGTGCTTGAATGGCCTGCGCGACCGGGTCTGGGAGCTTCGCTCACGGGTGACCAGGCCCTGATGACGTCACAGCGCACCTTGTCCACGCCCTCACAGCCAAAGTAAGTGGAATTTGGTAATTATTTTTACATAGACATATTCAGGGAAGGTAATTTATCATTTTATAAAGAAAAATGATATTTTGGGGAACATTTGATGTCATGCACACTGGGGGAATTTCACAATAAATACAGTGCATCACACTGGTTACATGGTGGACACTCGTTTTGTATGACGTCCGTTTCACATGACGAACACGGAACGGATTAAATTCGTTATGTGAGGTACCACTGTATATGGATAAAGTGATGAACTGTTGTATTTAATGTACCTCCCCCTTTTGTTTTACTTGCATTACTGAGCTCACCCCTTGAAAGCCACTACTAATTTGGGGCCGGATACCAGGACTTTCGTACCACCAGAAAAGAACCCGGTTGCGACACATTGAGGCCGTAACACAAAGCCCCCCCTCGGTTTAGGCAATGAACCACTTGTGAGCAGTGCGAATGAAGCCTGATCGTTGATCCGCGGGTGACCCGAACCCTCTGAAGCACTAACCACACTGCCGCGAACTCCCGCACCGTGCTGTGGGCCCGACGGAAGGACGGACCCCATCACCCACCACTTGCTGACCTGGTGAGCACTAGTCACAAAGCCTCAGCCGAGAGATGACGTGTCCATGAACACATTGAGTGAGGGGCTCGAGCAGGCGCCAAGGCACTGAACCCTGAAAAACCCGAAGAGGAAGCTGGCGACACAAGGACCCCGGGGGTGAACCCAGTGATCGTGAGAAAGGCAGAAGGGACGTCCCCGAAGGAACCAGAACAGCCGACGACGCCAAACCAGACCTGGTGGGTAGACCATCATCGCGAAAGTCAGGCTCCCGCACAAACCCTCGAACAACCGCCAAGTGACCCAGGAGCCCCCCAAAACAGGCGCAAGCGGGACCGCAGCCGGAGGAGAGACTCCGGAGGAAGAGACAAGGAAGCGGTCCAAGAGTCCCACACAAGACCCAGCCACAACCGAACCTGTGAGGGAACCAAATGGGACTTCCTCCTGTTCACCAAGAACCCAAACCCGGCGAGCTGAGAAAGTGCCAAATCCCTGGCTAGCAAACAACTGGATTGGCTGGGAGCCCAACCCAGCCAGTCGTCGAGGTAGGCCAACACCCGAACACCTAATAGATGCAGACAAGCCACGACAACCTACGTAAGGTGTGTGAACACACGAGGTGCCAGATTCAACCCGAACGGGAGAATATAAAATCGGTAACCTTGACACCCCAAAACAAAACAGAGACAGTCCCCGATCCCCAGATGAATCGGGACATGCCAATAAACGTCCCGGAGGTCCAGGGACATCATCCAGAACCCGGCTCCAACACGAGCCGAACTTGAGACAGCGTAGTCATCCGAAAGGAGGGGCAATGAACCCAGGGGTTCAATACGCCCTCATCAGGGGCAAACCGCAGCGCAATCCGTACAAAATGGTTGTAACCCGGAAGACACATCCAGTGGTCCACTGAGCCCCAACAGGGTTTTCCAGGGCCCGTAGACTGACTGCTACGGAAATCCCGGGCAAGGTGTCGCTAACCGGTTAACACCCAAAACTAACAAGAGGTAGATGTAAACACTGAAAACCACTGCGACATGCACAATCATGGGGGCCTAGCAAAGGGCCACCAAACAATACCAATGGAACTATAGCCACACTAGGCAGACCCCCACCAGGCAAATGAAAATAAAAGATAATAAAACCCCGCAAAAGTACACCGTCCCTGAGGCAACAGGAACCAGTTGCGGCATAGGTAGCAGGTCGCGCAACACCTTGACGCCCTAACCAACACAATACCAGTCCCTACCCAAGACAAAACAAGGGCCCCAAGCCCCAGCTGGCCCCAAGAGCGAGTCAAATGCTGAGCAGCAAGAACCACTACGGGAATGGTTCCTGAACGCCCCAGGGAAGATAACCCTGTCACGCAGGGGCAGTACTCACAGGGCGCTTAGGAAAGGAAGCCCCTAAGCGCATGCAGCCCTGGTACTGATGAGGAACACTTGGCCACCGCACAACACAACACACGGCAGCGAGCACCACGAAGGCAAACACCGCCTAGGAAACTGAGGCCAGAGAAGCGTCTGTTCCGGTTGACATTAGCTTACGAACTGGGGTGCTATGCAGCTGGCCCAGTGAGGTCCAGGCCCCCACCCTTCCCCCTCTCGGGGAGGGGAAGGCTGCGTGGACGAGCGGCGCGGCTGAAGTGTTTTACCTTTGCTTGTTTCCTTGAGATTGTAGGGAGTTCTACCTTTCTGTTCAGTTTTTGTTGTTAGTTTTCTTACCATGTGGGTTTGTTTTGTTATGCCTACCTTTCTGGGTGCCTAACCTCGGTCGATGGCAGATAAGGAAAACCCCCAACCACAGGGGGGAGGGTTCCAGGGCTTCTTTAGATTCTTTAGGTTATCTTTAGATGATTTCGGGGCTTTAGGGTCCCCGCGGCCCGGTCCCCGACCAGGCCTCCACCCCCAGGAAGCAGCCTGTGACAGCTGACTAACACCCAGGTACCTATTTTACTGCTAGGTAACAGGGGCATAAGGTGAAAGAAACTCTGCCCATTGTTTCTCGCCGGCGCCCGGGATCGAACCCGGGACCACAGGATCACAATCCAGCGTGCTGTCCGCTTGGCCGACCGGCTCCTTTTGGCATTGGCCATTCAGGGCCATTGCTCTCTGAAACCTCTCTGAAGGGGCCAGATTCTGGCTCATGATCCCTGGGAGGTCTGAACTCTATAGTTTATGTCCCAGTCAAATATAACATACATTAGCCCGATAAGCTCCAGGAAGCAGTAGGGGCTCCCCTCAGAAAAACATTCAGTTTTGGCAATTACTATGTTGTTTACACATGTTATACATAACAATCAACATGTTTATTCACAGCTTTTGTACCATTGTGGCCGAGTCGGTTAGGGCAGGTGTCCAAGAATCACCATAATCAGGTTCAAATCACTATTGCTTCAAAATTATTTAATACATTCGCTGGCCCGACGGG
>WNGS01006765.1:21427-33541 GCA_020271785.1 Procambarus virginalis | reverse complement strand
TACCAACCGAGGAGAAGTCAGAGCACGCTGACCAGAGACCAGGACGATGCAAGCGGCGCACGGACAGGCCGGAGGTGAAACAACTCACGAGACAGCTTACTAACGGTACAGAAGCAACACCAAGACCGAAAGCAAGCTGAAGCGGTCCGCCAGCGCCGCATGAAAAGAGGCGACAGTATGTGGCAAGACGACGGCCCCCAACCCCCACCAGAAAAACCAAGCCGATGCTAACAACTGCAGCCACCTAAGAAGGGACAGGAGGAAAAGGAAGGACCGCCAAAATACCCCATACTGCCGCCAAGAAGAGGTACACAGGTGGGACACCTACCACGAAGCCACCCGACCACAAACCGGAGGCGAGACCGCGAGGCAGAACATAAGCAGCCCCGACAAGGCCCCTCCGAGCCCAGGAAAAGGCGGAGCCACGGGAAGATCTCGGGCGCGACCACCGAAAACCCAGGCGGCACAAGGAGATGGAACGTCTGCCGAACAGAAAAACTCCCCAAAGCAAGCAAGCCCACCAGGAGTTCAGAAACGACAGGTCCAACGCGAGACATCACAAGACCCCGAAAAGCCAACCGGCAGGGTAAGCCAGGAAAACCGAAGAAGGCAGAAGGGTTGCCTCCAGAAACAGTACCCGAACCAAGGGGTACGAGCAACTGCAACAGACCGAGACAAATAAGCGCACCACAGGACACAGGCAGAAAGAACCCCCAAGAAGCCAAGGAACGCACGCAGAACACCCCTGAGGCAGAGGAGGAAACAGGGAAACCCACAAGGAAAGGAAGCGGTAGAAACCGACCCCCCCCCCCACAGCAGCAAGTGCAGGCAAAACCGACCAAAGGAGATGCCAGGAAAATGACTGGGGAGAGGCAGGACGAAAGAACTGAAGCACAAACCCCAGGAAACAACCAGGGATGGACAATCAGGCAGGGACAGAAACCCCACGCACACAGGAGGGCAAAGCCAGGGACCCGAAGACCATGAAAAACAACAATCAAACCCTAGGCACAAAACAGCAGCAAAGTGCCACACCACAACCGGACACAGGAACAACGACACTCCACTGCGAAACACGTTACCAATGCACACGTGCAGCAGCAACAGGCACCACCACAACATGCAACACGTAAATAGCAACCCGCTTCTGCAATGGCAGAGAACGGAGCAGGCAGACCCCAGACAGGGCCAACGGAGACACGACAGAACCGAGCAGGCCCAGGAACCTGCACACCAGGCGACCGACAGCGGAGAAACCTGCACGATACCCGCTAGATGGGGTTCTGGGAGGTCATTTACACCCCAAGCCCGGCCCGAGGCTAGGCTAGACCGAACAGAGGTTGGATATCCCCCCATATCCCCCACAACCAGGATGGGTCAGAACCTCTATTCAAAAACAGGCTAGTGTGCCCTGGAAGTCCTCGGACATACCGGCAATATGGTGTATGCTTGCAGGTAGGTCGTGTAACAACCGCAGACCTCTGATGGTTATACAGTGTCCCTGATTGTGCCTATAGCACCACTGCACTCCACTGGTACTATCCCGCAAGTTCTTCCATATAGGCGGGACACAAGAGCCAGAGCTCAAAACCCCGCAAGCACAACCAGGAGAGCCCTACCAGGTGAGTGCATAACCAGCACCACAACCCACACACCGCATAACACGAAAGAGGTGGGTCCCCTGAATGACTAGCATAGGTTGGACATGCATATGAGTGGGACAGGAAGGGTTGAAAAAGGGACAGTCACTGGTGTGCGAACGGTCTCAGTCGTACAGAAATATATCCAAATAAAGACAGGTATATAAACATCTCCGCATCCAGCGCCCGGCCAAAATACGCCAGACCGCAGAAACTCACTTGTCGAACGGAGGCACGAATGTGACACGACCCGACAGTGCCCAGAAGATCCTGGGCCAGGTGAAGAAGCCAGAGCCGGACACGTAGGAGTGCAGGGTAGAGGTGAAGGAGGCGGCCCACACCCATGACACAGGGAAAACCTCGGCGTCCTCCCTACAGCTGGAAACCAGGACACCCCCGGAGCGAAGGGGCACACACCGGAGCAAGGGAGAAGAGCGAGAGGCGAAGCACCTGAGAAAAAAGGGGGCAAAACACCAGCACAAACACTCCGCCCAGACCAAAACAAACTCCACGGCGCATGCGCAGGACACGCTGGCCGAACCGCACAACCCGCTCTGCGGGAAGGCACCAACCAGGACTACTGCACTAGAAAAGTAGCCAATAGAGGAAGCAGGAACAACAAAACCGGCCAACTAAGCGAAGATAGAACCCAAAAGGGAACCCAACCGGGCCACGAGGAGCCCAACCGGGCCACAAGTAGCCCAACTGGATTACAAGTAGCCCAACTGGGCTACAAGTAGCCCAACCGGGCCACAAGCAGCCCAACCGGGCTACAAGTAGCCCAAAACGGCGATCCGGATGAGGAGCCGACAGACGTTCCAATAATACGGGAAGTAACGAAAACCTTCCCGATCCCTCGAGAACACAGAAACCAACACCAACAAATTGCAGGTAAAGGATAATATTCAGAGGTTGAAAATGGGAAATAGATTCACGGAAAATGAAAAGGAAATGTGTGAAACATTAAACGAAAAGTTCCAAAGTGTGTTTGTACAAAATGAAATCTTCAGGGAACCAGATACAATAAGAATTCCAGAGAACAACATAGAGCACATAGAGGTGTCTAGAGACGAAGTGGAAAAAATGCTCTAGGAGCTAAATAAGAACAAAGCAGTTGGTCCAGATGGAGTTTCACCATGGGTTCTGAGAGAATGTGCACCTGAGCTCAGCATTCCTCTTCAACTGATTTTTCAGGCATCCCTGTTTACAGGAGTTGTAGCTGATGTGTGGAAAAAGGCTAACATAGTTCCAATTTACAAAAGTGGAAGCAGGGAAGACCCCCTTAATTATAGACCGGTATCATTGACAAGTGTAATAGTCAAAATATTGGAAAAAATAATTAAAACTAAATGGGTACAACACCTGGAGAGAAATTATATAATATCAGACAGACAGTATGGTTTTCGATCTGGAAGATCCTGTGTATCGAATTTACTCAGTTTCTATGATCGAGCAACAGAGATATTACAGGAAAGAGATGGTTGGGTTGACTGCATCTATCTGGACCTAAAAAAGGCTTTCGACAGAGTTCCACATAAGAGGTTGTTCTGGAAACTGGAAAATATTGGAGGGGTGACAGGTAAGCTTCTAACATGGATGAAAAATTTTCTGACTGATAGAAAAATGAAGGCAGTGATCAGAGGCAATGTATCGGACTGAAGAAATGTCACAAGTGGAGTACCACAGGGTTCAGTTCTTGCACCAGTGATGTTTATCGTCTACATAAATGATCTACCAGTTGGTATACAGAATTATATGAACATGTTTGCTGATGATGCTAAGATAATAGGAAGGATAAGAAACTTAGATGATTGTCATGCCCTTCAAGAAGACCTGGACAAAATAAGTACATGGAGCACCACTTGGCAAATGGAATTTAATGTTAATAAATGCCATGTTATGGAATGTGGAATAGGAGAACATAGACCCCACACAACCTATATATTATGTGAGAAATCTTTAAAGAATTCTGATAAAGAAAGAGATCTAGGGGTGGTTCTAGATAGAAAACTATCACCTGAGGACCACATAAAGAATATTGTGCGAGGAGCCTATGCCACGCTTTCTAACTTCAGAATTGCTTTTAAATACATGGATGGCGATATACTAAAGAAATTGTTCACGATTTTTGTTAGGCCAAAGCTAGAATATGCAGCGGTTGTGTGGTGCCCATATCTTAAGAAGCACATCAACAAACTGGAAAAGGTGCAAAGACATGCTACTAAGTGGCTCCCAGAACTGAAGGGCAAGAGCTACGAGGAGAGGTTAGAGGCATTAAATATGCCAAAACTAGAAGACAGAAGAAAAAGAGGTGATATGATCACTACATACAAAATAGTAACAGGAATTGATAAAATCGATAGGGAAGATTTCCTGAGACCTGGAACTTTAAGAACAAGAGGTCATAGATATAAACTAGCTAAACACAGATGCCGAAGAAATATAAGAAAATTCACTTTCGCAAACAGAGTGGTAGACGGTTGGAACAAGTTAGGGGAGAAGGTGATGGAGGCCAAGACCGTCAGTAGTTTCAAAGCGTTATATGACAAAGAGTGCTGGGAAGACAGGACACCACGAGCGTAGCTCTCATCCTGTAACTACACTTAGGTAATTACTAGTGCCGAAGGCACAGGCGCACCCGAGACCAGAAGTCACGTAGAACCCCAAGAACGGGGAAACATGATGCAGACACTGTCCCAAAAAGGGGGGGGGGCATCCACCCACAGAACGGAACCAACCGGCTCAAAGGCCAAGGAACAGAGCCCGGGGAGGGGCCGATGCCCAACAATGCGTACGGCGTGTGTGGAGGAAAAACCCCACTCCGCATAACCACAAGCCCCGCTTAGAGGGGGAGATAAACCCCCACGGGGTCCTATGGGGCCAAGGCCCCTAAGTCAGCCCCTCCCCAGCCCCGGGAACTTACACAACAGGCCCCGGGGCCGAGCCATCCTCCCAAAGCCCCGGCCGTACCAGAAAACCGGGGCAGCCGCGGAAACACTAAGGAAGGGAGCCCACTGGCAGACTCTTACAACACGGCTGGAGGAACAGGCTCAAATGCCTCCGTCACTACCCCGGAAGGGAAATTCCCCGAGACTGCTCAAGTCTCAAAACCATCAATCCCCCCCCCCCCCCGAACCCACAGATGGAAAGGAACCGGATGCAGGCAGGAAGGGGGGATCCAGGGGAAAGACAAGGGGGCGTGGAAGGAACCAAAGCAACCAACACCCCCCAAGTCCCAACACAAACCAAAACGGGGCAGCCCCGGGACTCCTGGGGAGCAAACAAACGAGAGCGTTGCCACCACCAAGGCTCAAAGCGCAACGCCCCTGCTGCCCGCACCCGCTTAGTCAGCACAACTGGGTAACCGAGCCACAACGAGCAACAAAACACGCAGGACTCTGGGTCGAAGGTGTCACCGACCCCCACAGGCAGCAGACGGAGGCAAAACAGAGAGTCATCCAGAGACAAGGAGTGAGAGTAACCCTCAAACTCGCTGGAAGCGAGGGGGGGACTCTGGGGTCACATCCATTGGACCCACGCGCCCCCAGGGGTTTCCCATGTTCCCGAGCGTTTACTGCTTACTATAAGTTTATATGTTTACTATAAGAGGACTCGCGCTCAGGTAATCCCAGGCAGGGTACTGCTAACCGGCACCCAAAGCTACCAAACAACTTTCTAAGAGCTGAACCCCCGGGACGTGTACACTCACGGGGACCTAGCAGGGGGTACCACCAGAAAAATACTCAGAACACAAGGGACACAAGGGGCAAGAACGAAGGCAGACCCCCCACCAGGTAGATAAACAAAATGAAAAAGAAAACCCAGCAAGAGGACAGAGTACCCAAGCGGAACAGAGCCGGATGCCATGATTGGTAAAGACAAGCTGCACAGTACCTTGCGTCCCACCAGTGCAAAACTACCCCTTACTCTAAGGCGAACATGGGAGACAGAACACCCGAGCACACAAAGAGCGGCCTAAAACCAAGCAGTAAACGGCCAAGCAGGGGCAGGACCCAAGGAACTTGTGGAAGGTGACCCCAAGCCCCAAGGGCAGTACTTACAGGGCACCTAGGGAAGGGAACCCTAGGCGCATGCAGCCCGAGTACTGGAGACTCACACCCGGCTCACACACCACCTAGAAGACAGACACCACACTCTAGGTACAGTGCTGAAACAACTACTGGAGCCGGAGCACACAACCGGTGCCTATAGCATCAGCCGAAGAACTGATGGGTGGATAGCCGGCGTGGGAGGTCTGGGGCTCCCCCTTCCCCCTCCCGGGGAGGGGGGAATTGCGCAGACAGCGGCACGGTGACGTGTGACGTCATACTTGTTTGCTTGTTTTCTGTTGGGGAGTTCTATCCACTAGTTTGGCTTTTAGTAGCAATTTTAACCAGAATAGGGGTTTGTTTGGAATGCTTACCTTTCTGGATGCTTGACCTGGTCGATGGCAGACATAGAATGCTCCTAACCACACAGGGTTTTCTATAGGCCATTGCTCCCCTTGCCTCTCTGAGGGGGCCAGATTCTGGCCATGGTCCCCGGTAGGCCCCTAGAACTCCATACACATGACTGATGCCATAGTCTGAAATTAGCATATCAGCCTGGTAAAGCTCCCGGGAGCCGACGGGCCTCCTCCCAGAAAACTTTGACAACACAGTAAGTAAAATCAAGCACAGCAACCTGTCTTCACATCAAGTTCATTCCATCCAGTGGTCGACCCCAAATAGGCATTCATCAATTTTAACATGTTCATTAAAAATAGGAATTTTCTTAAATATAAAAAATAGTTATATATCAGTATATTTATAAATATACTGTGCATATTTAAGTATTGGTTAGTTTAGGTGTTTAGGTTCTGTAGGTGATTACTGTACTTGTATTTGTATTATGTGGGTGAAGCATTTACAGCATTTGTGGTTCAAACAAGTCAAATTGTTCGAGAAGTGTTCCAATGTCATCAGATGAGAGTTGTGTGTGTGCACCATCATTCCTTCATAAACAGAGGGGTTTGGTGGGTGCATGGAATGGACTTGAGCCTTTGTTTAGGAGGCCTGGTCAAAAACCAGGCCTCAGGGTGTTGAGCCCCAAAACAATCGCAAGGTAACTGCAAGGTTACTCCAAGAACTAAGTTACTCTAAGAACTCCATACACATGACTGATGCCAAAGTCTGACATTAGCAATATCAGCCTGGATAGCTCCGGGGAGCCAACGGAGCTTCCCCCAGAAATGTTGACCAAACCACACACTAGAAAGTGAAGAGACGACAACGTTTCGGTCCGTCCTCGACCATTATCAAGTCGATTGTCTTTCACTTTCTAGTGTGTGTTGTTTGGTCAATACAATATATTTGTGGTTGCAATTGTGGGCAAACACTGATATATTAAATGAAAAGCAGAAGGTAACTTAAAACTGTGAGCAATTTAACAGAGCGTTCTTGTCTACTGACCAATAGATAGAACAACACCCTTCAACCAGGTATGATGTATTTCATGAGAATGCGAGGGCCGACTCGTAGAGGAGCTTGCTAGGGCCTCTTTGGGGCACAACTATCATGTCTATGTACTGACCAATAAGAATAACAGCACAGGTGTCGAATCCAATCTTACATGCCAATGAAGAGTTAGGAAGGTGACGTAACAACTATACAGTGGTACCTCAGGTTATGAATGTCCCTGTTTACGAACTTTTCGGGTTACAAGCCCGATTTGTTTGGAAAATTTGAATTGGATACGAACTTTGCATCAGGATGCGAGTTTGTTGAAACATGTACGGCCGACTTAACGTGTGGTGGCACAGCGATCGCGCCTCAGTTTACCAGTGCCTCGTGCCCAGTGACTATCCCCCTGAATTCTTCACAACAATTTACAGTTTGTCAGATTTTTGGCCATTTGAGCATAAAAGTTGTTATTATATATCTCACCATGGGTCCCACGAAAGACTGGTAAGGTTCAAGGCAAGAAATCACATGTGAGAATGAACATAGAAGAAAAACAAGAGATCATTCGTAAGCATGAAAATGGTACTCGTGTTATTGAACTAGCTAGGCAGTACAATAAATCTTCAGGGGAGGAAGAGGAGGCAGTAGAGAATGTCCCTTCCTCATTAATTAAGAAAATGTGTGCAGTATGGGAAGGACTGCAAAGTTTCGCTGAAAAGAATCACCCAGATAATGCTGTAGTAGGCCGTTGCATTGATCTTGTTAATGACAATGTGATGCCTCACTACAGACAAGTGCTGCAAAAAGGAAAAAACAATCTTCAATGGAACGTTTCCTTGTGAGAAAAGTGAGAAAATGAAGCAGTGAGCCACAACCAGGACCTAGTGGTATGCAGGCAAAACATGCCAGAGAGTGCACTCCAGAGAAGTCATCACTGCCTGATGTTATAATGGAATGGGACTCCCCTTCCAAACAGAAACACCTCTCCTCCTCACCTTCTCCTCACCATCTTCCATACGCCAACAGGAGTCATCAGCAAGGATAAGTAATAACTTGAACATATTTTGTAATGAAGATTTGGGTGATTTAGGTATAAAATTTACTTTGAAGTGAAGTTTTTGGGAAGTCAGGAACGGATTAATTCATTTTCCATTATTTCTTATGGGGGAAATTCGCTTTGGTTTACGAATTTCCGGGTTACGAACCATCTCCAGGAACGGATTAAATTCTTAAACCGAGGTACCCCTGTATCAGGATTCTCCCTGCTCAACGGTTGCCACTGACCCCAGAGGTAACTGCTTATCTCTCTCTACCTAGCTGGCATTCTCTCTGCAACAACCTGCAACCAAACCTTGAGGTTATCTTGGTTATCAACCAAGTTATCAACCTTGGTTATCTTGAGGTTATCAACCTGTTGGACTCCTTCACTCTTGGTGCTATGGCATAAATGCTTAATTCACGCTATCTAATTTCTCACTGGAAACACAGCGGCCTCTATAAGATCACTATGTTGCTAATCATGCAGGTTACCCAGAGATACCCAACATGCCAGACTTCCAACCAGTGATAAGGGATATAGGCCTTGTGCACTGCTTGGTGCATGCTTGGTGCACTCCACACTGCAATATGTTACTGAAATTAGCTGGGGGGAAAAATCCTGAGAGGCCATTCTCTTTCAACATATACAGAGTTGACCAACTGTTGAAAATGCAATGTATTAGTAAAAATTAAAGGACAGTAACAGTAACATTTTATATGCATTGGCCTTGATAGGTTAGGTGGGTTGTTTGGCTTTATATGTTTATGGATGGGTAAAACTTAAAACTTTCTGGATAAATGAACGAATCCACAAGGGCCGTGACGAGGATTCGAACCGCATCCGAGAGCATCCCAGACACTGCCTTAATCGACTGAGCTACGACATGGTATGCGTCTGCATACCTCTCGGACGCAGGATCGAATCCTCGTCACGGCCCTTGTGGATTTGTTCATTTGATGCATCACGTTATTGATTTCTGTGTGTAACTTTCTGGATACTTTTGTATGCAGTGTCTTAATTCACTACATTATAGCAATAAGGAGACCAAAGATCAAGGGGTGCCGAGGCTATCATCAAATCCCGAGGGAACTAGATCCCTAGATCTTGCCAGTGTCAAAACCTGTGGGTCTTCAAGCAATCTCAAGACCCTAACAACAACAGGGGCTGGGAGGCTGAATGAAATGAAAATGGGTGCAGAAGTAAACTAATGGCCAAACATGGTGAACAGTCTCTTGCACTTATTTATTTGTCTTGCAAACATTTAAACTACTTCTTCCAAGAAACAGGAGATTTCTCTACCTTTGCAATGGTGGCAACCAAAAGCTATGAAAAGCCCGTACCGCAAGGCACAGTCTTTTACGCAGGGTTTAGCTAAATAGGCTTCCACCCGAGAGTGCAGTTCGACCAGAACAGAAGTCCAATGACAAACATCACACATCCAAGGAAGAAAGGTTCTAGAACCCAACAGACAGAATGTTAATGGAAACATGAATGGTCATTAGTGTCCAAAAGCACCTACATAAATGCATCATGGAAAGGCGCAAATTAAAACTCAGTTATGACGAAAATTAATCATAACCCAACCAACACACACATGAACAATGTTAGGTGCAACTCACACACAAGCATACTGATAATATATCAACAGTCCATACACTTTTAAAAAGGACAAGGACCTTTGTCACGATGACATAAAAGATGACTAGAGTTGAGGTCTTCATCAGAAAAGTGGTTTAGCTCAAAATTTTCACGTTTACAATAAAGCTAGTAATCAAAATTATCACACATGGAATGTGTGCCTATCAATATTATTTTTTAACAAAAATTTTACTAGTTAGACAATTTACCTGCAAGCCCTTACACCCAATTTTTTTAAACAAGTTTAAAATGTTCAAACCAAGTGATTTTACTATATATTCTGCCTATTAATTTAATATAAATACTATAAAACCACATGGAAAATCTCACCTTTAATTCCTGCACTTGGTTAGCAATATGCCACATCAAGTTCTCATTGAGTGCCTTCATGCCATATGGTCCAATAAGTTCTGCTAGTGCTCGAAGTTCATTTATGTCTGAAAATTCTTCTGCAGCAAAAGGTTGGGCTCCCTCAGCAGTGAGAGAGACAAAGGCACGCTGATTGTTCGAAAAGACAATATGACCCGCACTCACACGGCGAAGAAGAATTTCCGAGTACCTGGAAGTCAATTACACACGAAAGTTTAGGTTTCATACATCATACATTACAGTGCGTGAGACTACTCTAATTATAAATGTAGGATAAGTCCCTTATCTTGCTATATGAACATATCTTGGTCACTAAAAATGTAAATTTGGTGTGTATTTATTTGCTTGAACTTGCACATGGTTTGCACTTGAAACCACAATGATTTACCATTCTTTCAAATGACAAAATATACTATAGATGAGTATAATCACTTCCTACACTGAATGTCTGCACAGCATGAAGTCAAGAGCAAAGAATTATATAATCAACTTTTTTCAGGAGAGTACTAAAAATACAGGTGCTGATCTTTACAAAGTGTTAAGGCTGCATTACATTTCCAAATTAATATAATTATCCTACTCAATTACAGAGTATTGTATACAATTACTAATTCCTAACAAAAATTTAAGTGAATTAAATGCAATATAAACTGCCAGCTAACTGAACCTTCCAATGATGTGTAGATAAAGTTCTTCTTAGAACCTGGTTTGAATTTCATATAACCAGCGTTGAATGTAATGAAACACCATTTTCTGGGTGAGTCCCGGAAGCTCCCCGGAGCTTCAGGAGGCCTGGTCGATGACCGGGCCGCGGGGACGATAAGCCCCGGAAGCACCTCAAGGTATCCTCAAGGAGCTATCCATGACTGATATGGATACCCTAACTATTTTGCATCAGTCGATGTGGGTGGAGTTCTAGGCCTATCGGGGACCACGAGCCAGAATCTGGCCCCCCCTCACAGAGGCACGGGAAGCAATGGCCCATAGAAATGCACATGTGATTTGGAGCATCTATATCTGCCATCGACCGGGACAGGCACCAGAAAGTTAAGTGCCACAAAACAAACCCCTATTCTGGTTAACAACAAAAATTGACAAACGAGTGAACAGAACTCCCCAAGAAAAACGAACAAGCACGATGTCACACGAGCCGTGCCGCCTGTCTGTGCAGCTCCCCCCTTCCCGGGAGGGGGAAGGGGGAGACCAAGACTCCAACGCCGGCGATCCTCGACCCAGTTCTGAGGCTGGATATCAAAATCGCAAAAAAAACGCCGACCGGAGGTTGGGAGGGTGCCTGGGAGCCTCCGGGACTCACCCAGAAAATGGCGTTTCATTACATTAAACACTGGTTTTCTGGGGGCAGCCCCTACAGCTCCCCGGAGCTACTTCACCAAAGACTACCTACGAAAACAAGGGGACGGGGACATACCGGGAGGCGGTCGGTGCTCCACTCCTCAACACGAAGTCGAGACACCAGCAACCCAAGGACCCCTCCGGAAAGCAGCAGTCACATCCTTTGCCAGAAAAAGAAAAAGGGACATGGCTGCAGACAAACAAACCTATGACCACGACCATAGGAGCAAAAAAAAAAAAAAAAAAAAAAAAAAATGCGCTGAGAAGAGCATGAAGCTCCGCCACACGACCCCCAGAGGCCAATGCCAACAGAAAGAGAGCCATAGCAAAGCAATCCCGAACCAAAGGGGCCACAACAAACCAAGGAGAAGAAAGACAGGAGAGCATTCTGTCCAAAGACCAGGACGGCACAGGACAGTGCATGAGCAGGCCGGAAGGAAAACAATGCACGAGACAGCCTGCGAAACGGTGCAGAAGGAACATCGAAACTGAAAGCAAGCAGCAGCGGCTCCGCCAGCGCTGCATGATACAAAGCGACAGGATTAGCAGCAGCAGAAACCAAGGTGTCAGACCCAGGAACGTTCCCAAGCGCCCCTACATCCCCCGCAAGCCAATCCGATGACAGCTCCAGGAG
>WNGS01006764.1:9850-22035 GCA_020271785.1 Procambarus virginalis | reverse complement strand
AGTTGACTGTCACCAGTGTTCTTGGTGTGTCACCAGCTCTAGTGGTCTGTCGCCAGTGTTCTTGGTGTGTCACAGGCACTAGTGGACTGTCACCATTGTTCTTGGTGTGTCACCTGCTCTAGTGGACTGTCACCAGTGTTTTTAGTGTACCACCAGCTCTAGTGGTCTGTCGCCAGTGTTCTTGGTGAGTCACCAGCTCTAGTGGTCTGTCGCAGTGTTCTTGGTGATCACCAGCTCTAGTGGTTGTCGCCAGTGTTCTTGGTGTGTCACCAGCTCTAGTGGTCTGTCGCCAGTGTTCTTGTTGTATCACCAGCTCTAGTGGCTGTCACCAGTGTTCTTGTGTGTCACCAGCTCTAGTGGTCTGTCGCGAGTGTTCTTGGTGTGTCCCAAGCTCTAGTGGACTGTCCACCAGTGTTCTTTGTGTGTCACCACTCTAGTGACTCTCACCAGTGTTCTTGGAGTGTCACCAGCTCTAGTGGGCTGTCACCAGTGTTATTGTGTGTCACCAGCTCTAGGGACTGTCACCAGTGTTCTTGGTGTGACACCAGCTCTAGTGGGCTGTCACCAGCTCTAGTAGCTGTCACCAGCTCTAGTGGCTGTCACCAGCTCTAGTGGACTATCACCAGTTTTCTGGTGTGTCACCACTCTAGTGGACTGTCACCATGTTTTTTGAAGTGTCACCAGCTCTAGTGGACTGTCACCGGTGTTTTTAGTGTATCACCAGCTCTAGTGGTCTGTCGCCAGTGTTCTTGGTGTGTCACAGCTCTAGTGGACTGTCGCCAGTGTTCTTGTTGTGTCACAAGCTCTAGTGGACTGTCACCAGTGTTATGGTGTGTCACCTGCTCTAGTGACTGTCACCCAGTGTTCTTGGTGTGTCACCAGCTCTAGTGGACTGTCACCAGTGTTCTTGGAGTGTCACCACTCTAGTGGGCTGTCATCGGTGTTCTTGGTGTGTCACCAGCTCTAGAGGACTGTCACCATGTTCTTGGTGTGTCACCAGCTCTAGTGGACTGTCAACAGTGTTCTTGGTGTGTCACAGCTCCAGTGGGCTGTCACCAGTGTTTCTTGGTGTGTCACCAGCTCTAGTGGACTGTCACCGGTGTTCTTGTGTGTCACCAGCTCTAGTGGACTCTCACCAGCTCTAGTGGACTGTCACCAGTGCTCTTGAGTGTCGCCAGCTCTAGTGGTCTGTCACCAGCTCTAGTGGGCTGTCACCAGTGTTTTTTGGAGTGTCACTAGCTCTAGTAGTCTGTCACCAGTGTTCTTGGTGTGTCACCAGCTCTAGTGGACTGTCGGCAGCTCTAGTGGGCTGTCACCAGTGTTCTTAGTGTGTCACCAGCTCTAGTGGTCTGTCACCGTGTTCTTGGAGTGTCACCAGCTCTAGTGGACTGTCACCAGTGTTCTTGGTGTGTCACCAGCTCTAGTGGACTGTCGCCAGTGTTCTTGGTGTGTCACCAGCTCTAGTGAAGTGTCACCAGCTCCAGTGGACTATCACCAGTGTTCTTGGAGTGTCACCAGCTCTAGTGGACTGTCACCAGCTCTAGTGGGATGTCACCAGTGATCTTGGAGTGTCACCACCTCTAGTGTCTGTCACCTGTGTTCTTGGTGTGTCACCAGCTCTAGTGGACTGTCACTAGCTCTAGTGAGCAGTCACCGGTGTCTTGGAGTGTCACCAGCTCTAGTGGACTGTCACCAGTGTTCTTGTGTGTCACCAGCTCTAGTGTGCGGTCACTAGTGTTCTTGGTGTGTCACCAGCTCTAGTGGACTGTCGCCAGTGTTCTTGGAGTGTCACCAGCTCTAGTGGACTGTCACCAGTGTTCTTGGTGTGTCACCAGATCTAGTGGACTGTCACCAGTGTTCTTGGAGTGTCCCATCTCTAGTGGACTGTCACCAGCTCTAGTGGCCTGTCACGTGGTCTTGGAGTGTCACTAACTCTAGTGGACTGTCACCAGCTCTAGTGGCTGTCACCAGTGTTCTTGGAGGGTCACCAGCTCTAGGGGACTGTCACCAGCTCTAGTGTCCTGTCACCAGTGTTCTTGGAGTGTCACCAGCTCTATAGACTGTCACCAGCTCTAGTGGGCTGTCACCAGTGTTATTGGTGTGTCACCAGCTCTAGTGGACTGTCACCAGTGTTCTTGGTGTGACACCAGCTCTAGTGGGCTGTCACCAGCTCTAGTGGGCTGTCACCAGCTCTAGTGGGCTGTCACCAGCTCTAGTGGACTATCACCAGTGTTCTTGGTGTGTCACCAGCTCTAGGGACTGTCACCAGTGTTCTTGACGTGTCACCAGCTCTAGTGGACGTCACCGGGTTTTAGTGTATCACCAGCTCTAGTGGTCTGTCGCCAGTGTTCTTGGTGTGTCACCAGCTCTAGTGGACTGTCGCCAGTGTTCTTGTGTGTCACAAGCTCTAGTGGACTGTCACCAGTGTTCTTGGTGGTCACCTGCTCTAGTGGACTGTCACCAGTGTTCTTGTGTGTCACCAGCTCTAGTGGACTGTCACCAGTGTCTTGGAGTGTCACCAGCTCTAGTGGGCTGTCATCGGTGTTCTTGGTGTGTCACCAGCTCTAGAGGACTGTCCACCAGTGTTCTTGGTGTGTCACCAGCTCTAGTGGACTGTCAACAGTGTTCTTGGTGTGTCACCAGCTCCAGTGGGCTGTCACCAGTGTTCTTGGTGTGTCACCAGCTCTAGTGGACTGTCACCAGTGTTCTTGGTGTGTCACCAGCTCTAGTGGACTCTCACCAGCTCTGTACTGTCACCATTGCTCTTGGAGTGTCGCCAGCTCTAGTGGTCTGTCCACCAGCTCTAGTGGGCTGTCACCAGTAATTTTGAGTGTCACTAGCTCTAGTAGTCTGTCACCAGTGTTCTTGGTGTGTCACCAGCTCTAGTGGACTGTCGGCATTCTAGTGGGCTGTCCAGTGTTCTTGGTGTGTCACCAGCTCTAGTGGTCTGTCACCGGTGTTCTTGGAGTGTCACCAGCTCTAGTGGACTGTCACCAGTGTTCTTGGTGTGTCCCAGCTCTAGGGACTATCACCAGCTCTAGTGGACTGTCACCAGTGTTCTTGGTGTGTCACCACGCTAGTGGACTGTCGCCAGTGTTCTTGTGTGTCACCAGCTCTAGTGAAGTGTCACCAGCTCCAGGGACGATCACCATGTTCTTGGAGTGTCACCACTCTAGTGGACTGTCACCCTCTAGTGGATGTCACCAGTGTCTTGGAGTGTCACCATTCTAGTGGTCTGTCACCTGTGTTCTTGGTGTGTCACCAGCTCTAGTGGACTGTCACCAGCTCTAGTGAGAAGTCACGGTGTTCTTGGAGTGTCACCAGCTCTAGTGGACTGTCACCAGTGTTCTTGGTGTGTCACCAGCTCTAGTGTGCGGTCACTAGTGTTCTTGGTGTGTCACCAGCTCTAGTGGACTGTCGCCAGTGTTCTTGGAGTGTCACCAGCTCTAGTGGACTGTCACCAGTGTTCTTGGTGTGTCACCAGCTCTAGTGGACTGTCACCAGTGTTCTTGGTGTGTCACCAGCTCTAGTGGGCTGTCGCTAGTGTTCTTGGTGTGTCACCAGCTCTAGTGGACTGTCACCAGTGTTCTTGGTGTGTCACCAGCTGTAGTGGGCTGTCACCAGTGTTCTTGGTGTGTCACCAGCTCTAGTGGTCTGTCGCCAGTGTTCTTGGTGTGTCACAAGCACTAGTGGACTGTCACCAGTGTTCTTGGTGTGTCACCTGCTCTAGTGGACTGTCACCAGTGTTTTTAGTGTACCACCAGCTCTAGTGGTCTGTCGCCAGTGTTCTTGGTGTGTCACCAGCTCTAGTGGTCTGTCGCCAGTGTTCTTGGTGTATCACCAGCTCTAGTGGTCTGTCGCCAGTGTTCTTGGTGTGTCACCAGCTCTAGTGGTCTGTCGCCAGTGTTCTTGGTGTATCACCAGCTCTAGTGGGCTGTCACCAGTGTTCTTGGTGTGTCACCAGCTCTAGTGGTCTGTCGCGAGTGTTCTTGGTGTGTCACAAGCTCTAGTGGACTGTCACCAGTGTTCTTGGTGTGTCACCAGCTCTAGTGGACTGTCACCAGTGTTCTTGGAGTGTCACCAGCTCTAGTGGGCTGTCACCAGTGTTCTTCGTGTGTCACTAGCTCTAGAGGACTGTCACCAGTGTTCTTGGTGTGTCACCAGCTCTAGTGGACTGTCAACAGTGTTCTTGGTGTGTCACCAGTTCCAGTGGGCTGTCACCAGTGTTCTTGGTGTGTCACCAGCTCTAGTGGACTGTCACCAGTGTTCTTGGTGTGTCACCAGTGTTCTTGGTGTGTCACCAGCTCTAGTGGACTGTCACCAGTGTTCTTGGAGTGTCACCAGCTCTAGTGGACTGTCACCAGTGTTCTTGGTGTGTCACCTGCTTGTAACGTCTCCTACCATTGTAACGTCTGCTACCATTGTAACGTCTGCTACCATTGTAATGGGTACCTCAGTCTTGTAATGCCTACTACCATAGTAATGGTAATATACCCTAATTGAAATATTATTAAATCATTTATTGTAATATCTCTGTCCACACTTAATAACCAGCAAACACTAATAACGGACCAGTATGACCCCTCGCTGGACTGTCACGAATATAAGCTGAATATTAAATGAGGAATATCACAAGGAAAGGGATTATTAATCTTACCCTTTTCCTTTCACTGCCACCACCTTCCAAAGGAATGAATGTGTCTATAATTATCGGTCCCCAGGAAGGAAGGGACTCGATAATCAGGGAACTCAACGGACCAGTGATTGAAATTGAATGGATTATTTTAGTCTTATTGAACTGAACGGGGGAGGCTCTCGCTTTACTTTATTATTCCTAAGAATGGAGAAACACAGGGAAGTTCTAACACAGCACATGAAAATCGCATGAATAACATATATTAACACAAGGGGACAGATAACTCACCAAGATGAAATTAACAATTATTTTATTATTGTAACTGTATATTTAAATCACAATTGACATATAGCCTACTCTAATAACATCTACCAAAATAAAAGAGGCAATGGAAATGCAATCACCAATATGCAAGAAACGTAGGAGCACACTACCTTCAATCGCACACTGCGGCCAGATGTTGATGGCGGCCCTCAGCCCCGTTGGGTGCGGGCTGGCTTGCCCTCCAGTCCCGAAAAACTCCCAAGACACACTAAATGAAATTTTGTTTTACCAGCTTATTGCTGGGAAGGATTACACCTCCCACCATCTAATACAGCCCCAGGGCTCCACCCATTATTTTGGCAATGGCCAACCATTTTACACTTAGGCCTGAGGTCTGGCTCTCTAGGGCCAATAAGGACTTGGCTCTTATCTCCCGCCAATCATCTTCCCTGAGGTGCCGTGGAAGGCTACATGAATTCCTGAAGATTGAGTCAGTACTCCCCGGCTGTGCGATGGGAACAAGGTACCACTGTATTGGATACCCGCAACTAGTGCACCTCCCAGCAATGTTTACCAAAACTGATTATTTATGTTCCAGCCCGTCTCCAGCAAGATAAAGGGTAGGGACACTTGACTCGCCTGGTATGGGTAAGGGACCGTTGAGAGGGGAAAGAGAGGGAATGAGAGGGGGATGAGAGGGGGGGAGAGGATGGAGAGGGGAAACGAGTGGGGAGGATTGCGTGGGACGCAAGGTATCACAGAGGTCGGCTGCACAACCCCTCAGGTCAACTCCTTGGACCTTGACAAATGGGCTACAGGGGGGGGGGTGTGAAGGGGGAAGACGAATGACGGGTAAGGGGAGGGGAGAAAGGGGGAAGGGAAAAAGGAAGGAGGGGAGAAGGAAGGAGGGGAGAGGGGGAAGGGAGAACCAATGATCTGAGCACCAGATCATTACAACTCCCCCTCCTCGGAAATTAAGAAATTTGTGTGTAAAGAAATTTACACACACTTTTCTTATCCAAAACCCTGGCCTATCATGAACATTACTCCACAACCAACATTTAACTCCACAATAAACTGACCCATTGCCTCAAACAAAAGAAATGATTATCTAATCCTAACTAATAATGGCAACACACATAAAACAGAATAATGTTTCCTCCAAACAAAAATAATGGCACCCCCAAAGGTGTGCCCTAGCACGTATACATACAACAAACACAGAAATAATACATAACATAAGGACAGAGACCGTCCCTATAATCCTGGCTGTCCACTTGGATACAGCCCTGTACCTTCCAACTACCTGGAAGACCAAACATCCTATACCTGTCTTGATATAGAAACCAAATCCAAACCTAGCAACTAGCTAAAGTCAGCCGATAGTCTTCAGCTATCCCATTATTCCACCTGGAATAAAGATCAAACACATCACATAGAAACATTAAAGAAATCAATGTCATCAAAAATAAAACAAATTATAAAATTCCATCAAAAATATATAGAGAAATATTCCCTCTCAGGGACCCCGTGTCCCACACCTGTGGCAACTGCCTACCACAGCGTGTCCAAATCCTTAACCTAAAGAAAATACACAAAAATATTTTTATAAAAAAAATTCGATGTCCACAGACATGTCTCTAACCAACAACAACAGCGGGTGAACACATTTTCAGACTGTGTACCACCCTTATTGTTCAGTACTCCACAAAAAAATTAAAAAAATTATATAAATATCAGTATCTCGGATCTAGAAAAATCTAGATAAAGTTCCCCACTGATCAACGTTTCTAGAGATCCTACTAGATGGTTCTCAAAACAGTTCACTCAAACAACTTTTCTAGAGACAAGGTAATTTTCTAGTAACAATTTCTAGATGTTCACTTTCTAGATTTCTTTTTTCTATTTCACTAGTTCTAGTTTTCAACATTTAATACTGTTCCAGAGAGCGTTCCGAAGGTGTACAGAGGTGTTACTATCAGATGGAAAATAGAAAGTTGAACTAACTGTTCCGAGTTAACACAGTTTACTATATTCCTTAAAGTTCATTTCATATAACTTTTCTATACAAAAGTTCTATCGTTCGGTCCTGGTGACATCTCGTTGCTGTAGATTCCGGCGACTACCTCAAGTTGCTTGGAGATCCTGGTCATCTGGAAGTTCCATTTCCGGCCTCGGCCAACTACGGACAGTACAGGGGGTCTCGCACTGCCCGCACCGGCTTGCGTGACAGCTGACAGCTGGCGGCTGTCAGCTCAGGTGGACCCCGCTAACAGGAACCCGGGTTCACCTCTTCTTATCGCTTCCAACAGTCATGATGGATTGTTGTAAACCATGGCTGCCACCGTAGAGCACAGCTTCGACGTGTCATGATGTCTCGCGTTGGTAGTGAGGTTCGAGTGGCGTTGAAGAGGATGGCATGGTGACAGGACAGGTGGGCCCTGCCTCAGCTCCTGGGCGACGTCATCTACCGACGTTTACTTGTTATCCCGGTACTACTGGGCCGGTACACCTTTCCGTGCAACCCCTCGTGCAGCTGAGCTTGGGCCGAGATACAGAGATGTACCTCCTCTGGCGAAACAGCAGCACTCTGTAGGGGTAGTGCTGTTCGTACCCGGGACCGCCGTGTTGCCTCTTCGTTTCCACAGACGACGCAACCGCAGGTTTTGAGAGAGCTTAGTCGTTGCAATTAGCGTTCTTCTTCGTTTCCACTCGTCTTCCACTTCCGGTTTTCCGCAGTCTTGACTTAGCGGCTGGTGGACTTGGTTGGTGACCTTGAGACAGCTAGCCCACGGTTGTGATGGTGACTGACTCTGCTCCGTGAAGACAGCATGGCTGGACTGGGACAACCTCGTTAGTGACGTGAGGTGTCGGCTGGGTGACTGTACGTCAGTCACCCCTTCCGGATAACCAATTGACGAGTTACCGGGTACAAGGGCGAGGACTTTATGTAACGTGCCTCAGACCCCGATCTTATCAGCCAGGTGGGTCATCCCCAGACCTGCTGATCTCGATCCTTGGTTCACGTGTGACTGGGAGGCTGGAACTGGTGTACCGTCAGACCTGAGAAAGACAGTCAACAACAAATGGCGGAAGCATGGATATTACTCTGAGGGAATAGGAAGTTGGAAACCCCAGAGCAAGGCAAGTATGCTACCTGAGTCATGCACATCAGTAACTACACACCATTGCCTCTACAGGATTATATGAACTTTTACTAACCTGACTNCAGTGTTCTTGGTGTGTCACCAGCTCTAGTGGACTGTCAGCAGCTCTAGTGGGCTGTCACCAGTGTTCTTGGAGTGTCACCAGCTCTAGTGGTCTGTCACCGGTGTTCTTGGAGTGTCACCAGCTCTAGTGGACTGTCACCAGTGTTCTTGGTGAGTCACCAGCTCTAGTGGACTATCACCAGCTCTAGTGGACTGTTACTAGTGTTCTTGGTGTGTCACCAGCTCTAGTGGACTGTCGCCAGTGTTCTTGGTGTGTCACCAGCTCTAGTGGAGTGTCACCAGCTCCAGTGGACTATCACCAGTGTTCTTGGAGTGTCACCAGCTCTAGTGGACTGTCACTAGCTCTAGCGGGTGTCACCAGCTCTAGTAGGCTGTCACCAGCTCTAGTGGACTGTCACCAGTGTTCTTGGTGTGTCACCAGCTCTAGTGGACTGTCACCAGTGTCCTTGGAGTGTCACCAGCTCTAGTGGACTGTCACCAGTGTTCTGGGTGTGTCACCAGCTCTAGTGGGCTGTCACCAGTGTTCTTGGTGTGTCACCATCTCTAGTGTACTGTCAACAGTGTTCATTGTGTGTCACCAGCTCTAGTGGGCTGTCACTAGCTCTAGTGGGCTGTCACCAGCTCTAGTGGGCTGTCACCAGCTCTAGTGGACTGTCACCAGTGTTCTTGGTGTGTCACCAGCTCTAGTTGACTGTCACCAGTGTTCTTGGAGTGTCACCAGCTCTAGTGGACTGTCACCAGTGTTCTTGGTGTGTCACCAGCTCTAGTGGGCTGTCACCAGTGTTCTTGGTGTGTCACCAGCTCTAGTGGACTGTCACCAGTGTTCTTCGTGTGTCACCAGCTCTAGTGGGCTATCACCAGTGTTCTTGGTGTGTCACCAGCTCTAGTGGACTGTCAGCAGCTCTAGTGGGCTGTCACCAGTGTTCTTGGAGTGTCGCCAGCTCTAGTGGTCTGTCACCGGTGTTCTTGGAGTGTCACCAGCTCTAGTGGACTGTCACCAGTGTTCTTGGTGAGTCACCAGCTCTAGTGGACTATCACCAGCTCTAGTGGACTGTTACCAGTGTTCTTGGTGTGTCACCAGCTGTAGTGGACTGTCGCCAGTGTTCTTGGTGTGTCAAAGCTCTAGTGGAGTGTCACCAGCTCCAGTGGACTATCACCAGTGTTCTTGGAGTGTCACCAGCTCTAGTGGACTGTCACCAGCTCTAGTGGGATGTCACCAGTGTTCTTGGAGTGTCACCACCTCTAGTGGTCTGTCACCTGTGTTCTTGGTGTGTCACCAGCTCTAGTGGACTGTCACCAGCTCTAGTGAGCTGTCACCGGTGTTCTTGGAGTGTCACCAGCTCTAGTGGACTGTCACCAGTGTTCTTGGTGTGTCACCAGCTCTAGTGTGCGGTCACTAGTGTTCTTGGTGTGTCACCAGCTCTAGTGGACTGTCGTCTGTGTTCTTGGTGTGTCACCAGCTCTAGTGGACTGTCACCAGCTCCAGTGGACTGTCACCAGTGTTCTTGGAGTGTCACCAGCTCTAGTGGACTGTCACCAGCTCTAGTGGGCTGTCACCAGTGTTCTTGGAGTAACACCAGCTCTAGTGGTCTGTCACCTGTGTTCTTGGTGTGTCACCAGCTCTAGTGGACTGTCACCAGCTCTAGTGAGCTGTCACCGGTGTTCTTGGAGTGTCACCAGCTCTAGTGGACTGTCACCAGTGTTCTTGGTGTGTCACCAGCTCTAGTGTGCGGTCACTAGTGTTCTTGGTGTGTCACCAGCTCTAGTGGACTGTCGTCTGTGTTCTTGGTGTGTCACCAGCTCTAGTGGACTGTCACCAGCTCTAGTGGGCTGTCACTAGATCTAGTTGGCTGTCACCAACTCTAGTGGGCTGTCACCAGCTCTAGTGGACTGTCACCAGTGTTCTTGGTGTGTCACCAGCTCTAGTGGACTGTCACCAGTGTTCTTGGAGTGTCACCAGCTCTAGTGGACTGTCACCAGTGTTCTTGGTGTGTCACCAGCTCTAGTGGGCTGTCACCAGTGTTCTTGGTGTCACCAGCTCTAGTGGACTGTCACCAGTGTTCTTCGTGTATCACCAGCTCTAGTGGGCTGTCACCAGTGTTCTTGGTGTGTCACCAGCTCTAGTGGGCTGTCACCAGTGTTCTTTGTGTGTCACCAGATCTAGTGGACTATCACAAGCTCTAGTGGACTGTCACCAGTGTTCTTGGTGTGTCACCAGCTCTAGTGGACTGTCGCCAGTGTTCTTGGTGTGTCACCAGCTCTAGTGGAGTGTCACCAGCTCTAGTGGACTATCACCAGTGTTCTTGGAGTGCCACCAGCTCTAGTGGACTGTCACCAGCTCTAGTGGGATGTCACCAGTGTTCTTGGAGTGTCACCACCTCTAGTGGTCTGTCACCTGTGTTCTTGGTGTGTCACCAGCTCTAGTGGACTGTCACCAGCTCTAGTGAGCTGTCACCGTTGTTCTTGGAGTGTCACCAGCTCTAGTAGACTGTCACCAGTGTTCTTGGTGTGTCACCAGCTCTAGTGGACTGTCATAAGTGTTCTTGGTGTGTCACCAGCTCTAGTGGACTGTCACCAGTGTTTTTGGTGTGTCACCTGCTCTAGTGGGCTGTCACCAGTGTTCTTGGTGTGTCACCAGCTCTAGTGGACTGTCACCAGTGTTCTTGGAGTGTTGCCAGCTCTAGTGTTCTGTTACCAGCTCTAGTGGTCTGTCACCAGTGTTTTTGGAGTGTCACCAGCTCTAGTAGTCTGTCACCAGTGTTCTTGGTGTGTCACAAGCTCTAGTGGACTGTCAGCAGCTCTAGTGGGCTGTCACCAGTGTTCTTGGAGTGTCACCAGCTCTAGTGGACTGTCACCAGTGTTCTTGGTGTGTCACCAGCTCTAGTGGGCTGTCACCAGTGTTCTTGGTGTGTCACCAGCTCTAGTGGACTGTCACCAGTGTTCTTCGTGTGTCACCAGCTCTAGTGGGCTATAACCAGTGTTCTTGGTGTGTCACCAGCTCTAGTGGACTGTCAGCAGCTCTAGTGGGCTGTCACCAGTGTTCTTGGAGTGTCACCAGCTCTAGTGGTCTGTCATCGGTGTTCTTGGAGTGTCACCAGCTCTAGTGGACTGTCACCAGTGTTCTTGGTGAGTCACCAGCTCTAGTGGACTATCACCAGCTCTAGTGGACTGTTACCAGTGTTCTTGGTGTGTCACCAGCTCTAGTGGACTGTCGCCAGTGTTCTTGGTGTGTCACCAGCTCTAGTGGAGTGTCACCAGCTCCAGTGGACTATCACCAGTGTTCTTGGAGTGTCACCAGCTCTAGTGGACTGTCACCAGCTCTAGTGGGATGTCACCAGTGTTCTTGGAGTGTCACCACCTCTAGTGGTCTGTCACCAGTGTTCTTGGTGTGTCACCAGCTCTAGTGTGCGGTCACTAGTGTTCTTGGTGTGTCACCAGCTCTAGTGGACTGTCGTCAGTGTTCTTGGTGTGTCACCAGCTCTAGTGGACTGTCACTAGCTCCAGTGGACTGTCATCAGTGTTCTTGGAGTGTCACCAGCTCTAGTGGACTGTCACCAGCTCTAGTGGGCTGTCACCAGTGTTCTTGGAGTATCACCAGCTCTAGTGGTATGTCACCAGTGTTCTTGGTGTGTCACCAGCTCCAGTTGACTGTCACCAGCTCTAGTGAGCTGTCACCGGTGTTCTTGGAGTGTCACCAGCTCTATTGGACTTTCACCAGCTCTAGTGGGCTGTCACCAGTGTTATTGGTGTGTCGCCAGCTCTAGTGGACCGTCACCAGTGTTCTTGGTGTGTCACCAACTCTAGTGAACTGTCACCAGTGTTCTTGGTGTGTCACCAGCTCTAGTGGTCTGTCACCAGTGTTCTTGGAGTGTCACCAGCTCTAGTGGGCTGTCACCAGTGTTCTTGGTGTGTCACCAGCTCTAGTGGACTGTCACTAGCTCTAGCGGGGTGTCACCAGCTCTAGTAGGCTGTCACCAGCTCTAGTGGACTGTCACCAGTGTTCTTGGTGTGTCACCAGCTCTAGTGGACTGTCACCAGTGTCCTTGGAGTGTCAC
>WNGS01006762.1:0-21686 GCA_020271785.1 Procambarus virginalis | reverse complement strand
CCCTTCTTCCCATTATCCCTCTCCTTTCCATTCTCCCTCCCCTTCCCATTCTCCCCCCCCTTTCCTTCCCCTTCTCTCTCTCATCCCACCTCTCATTCTCCCTGTATTCCCATTGTCCCTCTCCTTCCCATTCAGCTCTCATTCCCATTCTCCCTGTATTCCATTGGCCCTCCATCCCCATTCTCCCTCTCCTGCTATCAGGATGAATCAACATTATCAATATTGATTCAATGTAGAAATAAGTTGAAAACACCATGTACAATGAAACCAATACAATCACAAATTTCGTTGCAAAGTTTGGTGAGGCTACCCCAGGTGTCTCACCCCCAACCTCCATCAAACAGGCAAACATAAAACAGACATTCTCCCTTATGGATATAGATTACTTTGGGTTCTGATCATTAGAAAATGAAGATCCATCGTCCCATTTCCTACTTTGTCAATAATTCCTTTGTGCTCATATTACAGATATAAGTCTTGTTAGCTTTAATTATTGTCACCCTCTTTCTTTGCTAAAAAATATTCCTAGGTATGTCGAGTTGAGGCTGTTTTCATAATGCCATTCTTTTGGTTTTATCTCCTGGTTCTTCTAATATGAAAACCTGGGCAGTCTCTGCCATAGCATTCTTCTTTTCTGGTAAACTTTTACACAATTCTGGGTTGAAATTGAAATTGAAATAAGTTTATTGATGTAAAATACACACAAAGGGATGAGGTAGCTCAAGCTATTCTCACCCGTTCAGTACATCGTGTTAATACATACATAGATACACATCACAAACAATAAACATATTACCAAACATTCTGAGAGATAAACATATACATTTCCTCCTTCACAACTAGTATGATATCAGACGTACACACAAATACTTTTATGACCTAGGAATACTGTATAGACAATTTGCAAGAGACATGCAGATAATTCAACAAAATATTACAGTCTTGGTGCAAATTCTTATATCTCTCAAGAATATCATCCACCTTTCCGTTGTGACACATCCAGACTATTTGTTCAGGAACAGTCCTTATCTCAAGTGTTTCTATATACATTAATCAACGGACAATCAAGAACATAATGGGCAAGGGTGTGAGACCTTAACATACCACATAGTTTACACTTCGTGTCATTATCATGAACACCTATCCCATATTCCCAGTAATATTTGTACCCAAGCCTGAACAATTCTGGGTGGATTTTTTTTAGTTTTGGAAGTTACCTGTACGTGTACTAAGAATATTTCTCCATTTTCTTTGGTGAGCATATATACTGTATATGGATATGGCATTTGTTCTTCACAATAGCCCATATTTACATATACTGTGCCACATTTGTAATATCAAGAGCACCTCCAGCCGTCGCTGTATGTGAACGGCCCCGTCCCCCCTCCCCCTAGTTCCTCGCTGTGTCCACTACGATTAATTTCCTTTATTAGGTCTAATGTCTTGCACTTTGATCTTAAATATCTTGGGAATGGCATGATATAGGATACTTTGTGTCCTCCTATTTCCGAAAACACTTCTATCTTCTGACGTATCGTCATCAAAGGTAAAATGATGAACGTCATCAAAGTAGGAGAAACGCCCGAAACGCTTTGCGTAATTGTGGCTTTAGGCATTGTGTGTACTAGCTCTATCTATAAATCTATCAATTTTTGTAAAACCTCTTGTATGTATGTACTTTACCTGAATAAACATTTATTTATTTATTTAGGAGAACTTGTCGTACCTTAGTTGAGCGGTGGATGTTGGTAGTGAGGCCGCGTGGGGCCGTGGTGGTCTCTGTTTACCTCAGAATGATGGCAGCCGTTTCGCCTCTAATCTGTTTGCCTTACTGTTGTCCTTACTGTCCAGGAAAAACTCCCTCTAGATCCTCCTCTAAGACCGGGTGACCACCTTGTTCTAAATGCGTGCCATGTAACAGTGGTTTCTTATAACCCTCAATAGTATCATGAATGTTTGTAGGAGAGACGCTGCGCGCACCTCCGGCCGTCGCCATGTTGCCTGGCTCCTTTCCTATACTGGGTCTGTACTGAGTCTGTCTGTACCGGGTCAATTTGTACTGAGTTTGTATTCGTATGTGATACTCGGTGTTGTGCACCCATCCTCCTGTTTAGATAGTACCTACTGTCACGATCGTCGATAGTCACGAATTCGTACGTACTTAACTTTTAGATAGTAGTATACTGTTTGCCTTAGTTACAAGTATCTCTGGGAATTCTCATTATCTGCCGATGTAGACCTGACCAAATGTAAACTGTGTCAACAAAATTATTCGCACACCGTCCGTCACTATGTGATGGAGTGCGAAAAGATACGTGAATTTAGAGACAATTTTATAACCAATGTTCCAGCGATGTGTAAATATTTCATTCAAAATGATCTGCTACCAGAAATTTTAGCCGAATATCCCCAGTTTGCTAACTGTAGGTAGTAACTGAGTGATTGTAACCTATCCACCGCTGCCCACTGGATGGGAGGCGGTGTGCAGGACAAACATATAAATTTTGACACTAGCTCTCCACATATGTCAGTTGCTTAATTTAGAACCTGTACTTGAGGTCGATCTCGAACCCATTGTTGATGTGACGACTTATATTGAATTTTGTAACTAGCTCATCAAGATTGTAACTTGCTTAGCTAAATGAATTGTGGGGTTCAGTCCCTGAGCCCATTATGTGCCTCTGTAACCCTTTCCACTACCGCCCACAAGATGGGTATGGGGTGCATAATAAATGAACTAAACTAAAAAAAAATATAAAAACTTCAGGGTCGCCTGACAGCTGAGTGGACAGCGCTTCGGATTCATAGTCTTGAGGTTCCGGGTTCGATCCCCAGTGGAGGCGAAGACAAATGGGCAAAATGTTTCTTTCACCCTGATGCCCTTGTTACCTAGCAGTAAATAGGTACCTGGGAGTTAGATAGCTGCTACGGGCTGCTTCTTGGGGGTATGTAACAAAAGGAGGCCTGGTCGAGGACCGGGCCGCGGGGACGCTAAGCCCCGAAATTATCTGAAGATAACCTCAAAATGCTAACTAGTAAGGAATTCTTTGAACAAAAGAAGCTAAAAAATAGACTTAAATATTCTTAGATCTAGTATAGCACACATGTATTATATTAGGTCTCAGATATCGTGTATTAGGTCTGGGAAGGTTAGGTCAGGTTAGTTTAGTTTGTCAAAGCAATACAAGTAAAAAATAGTTTTCCGGTTTTCCGGATTACTACCAAAACAGAAGGGTGTGCTGTGCTAGGATGTTCAAGGAACTAATGAAATAAGTGTCCATGTTACTGACAACATATAGAAGCGAGGATGGTAGAGGGGGTGTGGAGGCGCCATGAGGGCGAGTTTTGGAGCTCCCACAAGCACAAGACTCACCAACTTGAAAGAGGACTGGTGGTGAGCCGGTGTTTGTTGTATGGTGGGGGTGGTGAGCCAGTGTTTGTTGTATGGTGGGGGTGGTGAGCCAGTGTTTGTTGTATGGTGGGGGTGGTGAGCCAGTGTTTGTTGTATGGTAGGGGTGGTGAATTCCCTGGAAACACAAACCGAAACTGTCTCTATTTTCCGCTTGTTACAACTTGTAATAAAGTTGTTACATCTTGGCTTAACGTGTTTATGACGTATTAGAACGTTGTTACAACTTGCTATATTGGTTGTTATAACTGGTTAGGAGGTGTTAAAACTTGCTCGAACGCTGTACCAACGTCGTAGCTTCGCTGTGTGTTTGCTGGTTCGAGCCAGTGTTTGTTGTATGGTGGGGGTGGTGAGCCAGTGTTTGTTGTATGGTGTGGGTGGTGAGCCAGTTTAAATTTTTTTTTAAATTTTGCCCCGAGGGGCGAGTTTATTGGGCAGCGCCACTCATCTTGTGAGTGGACACACCGCCATAGCAGCATGTACAACATTCCCCAATAGGAAGAAAACCCGCTGGGTTGTTCATCCTGTCACTTGTACCCAGACACAGCTGGGACTTGCTTAACTGTCTCAAGTGAACAGCTCCTCAAACAAGAAGATTAACATCTATCAACCCTTAAAAGCTTACGTTATCTTGCGGGTGCAAAATGGGGAAATCTTTTAAGAACAGTATCAATATTTGACAGATAGTGTTTTCCTAACTCAAACAATGTGGGGTTTATTAATCTACACATATTTCTGATGTCTCTCAGGTGTTCACATTCTCTCAGGTAGTGGTCAAGGCGGTGTCCATCACTCTCACCACAGATTCTGCAACTTCGCTGCTCAACTGTTGTTTCCATTCCATATCTCCATGGATATCTGTATCCAAGACGGATTCTCGCTATTACTGATTCTCTCCCTCGTCCTCCTCCTCTTCGGCCATAATGATTGGGATTGCCAGCTGCAACCATGTTGTACCATCGTACAGATTCACTGGTTTGTGCTTCTATCCTCCTTTCCTCAGTTACCTTGTCACGGTGATGTTGCCTGACAATACCTCTAATTTGTAGTAGAGTCTTGGGTATGAAGTATTCAATATGGTCTCCTTCAGCGCCTTCAGCAGCCAGCACATCTGCTCGTTCATTCCCACATATCCCAACATGGGAGGGGATCCACAGAAACTTGATGACTCTTCCCTGATTGGTAAGAACTCTCACAGATCTCTTAATTTCAGCGACTATTGCAAGATTTTCTGCCTGATTTTTACTTAGGCTTTGTAGTGCTGCTTTTGAATCGGTGCAAATCACTGCACCATTAGTGTTCCGTTCAAGAAACTTTAGCGCCATAACAATGGCAGTTAGCTCTGCTTGCGTTGAAGAGGCATAGTTCTCAATACGTGCATTTTCTTCATTTCTGCGTTGGAAAGTATTATCCTTGATTACTGTGTATCCTGCACCAGCCCTGCCATTGACAGGATTAGATGACCCGTCAGTGTAGATTTGATCTAGTTCATATCCGGCTTCTTTATAAATTTCCCTCGAGATACTTGTGCCTCATTTCTTGTGGTAACATGTTGGATTTTTTCATCGCCATTTCATTGATGATGATCTTGCATGAGTCATCCTCCCAGGGAGGTAACCTCTCTACAGGCAGGAGCTCACGGGCTTGCTCAAGCAGGTGAAGCTCTTCGAGGTAGCAGACTGATCTGTGATGCCATTTTTTTGCTTCTCCTGTTTCCCCCTGAAAGTAGCACAGAGCTCAGTTTTTTCTTAGCAATATCATTGTAATGGGGATCTCTGGCGATCCTAATTGCAAGCTTAGCATTCAGCTCCTGAATTCTGCTTTTAACACTGGGAAGGGACAACTCCTCTCGTAGATTAGACGTTTTGGCAGTTCTTGGAACTCCAAGAATGATTGTCATGGCTTCATTTTGAATGCTTTCAAGCCTTTTCATATCGCTTTGGGAGTAGGTGCACAGAACTGGTGCGGCATAGTCTATGACGGAGCGCACATAGGCTGTGTACATCATTTTAAGCACGGCAATAGAGGCTCCATGTCCATTCCAGGTCATAGCTTTCAGTGCCCTGAGTCGACTTTTGCATGTTCCTATGAGTTGATTGAGCTCCTCTTTCTTCCCCTTGTTAGAGCCGACAGTGACGCCAAGATACCGATAGTGGTCAACCCATTCAAGTGTTACACCATTAATTTGCAGTTCTTCATTTGCTCTCCGCTTGTGATGGGAGTATGCCTTCGTCTTGTTTGTGGAGAGAGTGAAACCGAGCTCAATACACTTCCTTCCAAGGAGCTCAATGGACTGTTCAATTTTTCCCAAGGTGGGAGCTTGTATTAGAACATCATCTGCATATCCCACTTGTTGTGTTCCTTCCGGAAAGTCAATATTTGCAATGGCGTTCATAAGTACATTGAATAGTGTAGGGCTTAAGACTCCGCCTTGGGGGGTCCCGAGTTCCATATTCATTGTTCTGGAGACTGCTCCATTGAAGAAAACCTTGGCTTTCCTTCCTGTGAGGTAGTCTTGAACCCATTTCATGAGTCTCCCCTTGACACCCATGCATGCAAGCTCGTCTAGGATCGCAACCCCCTGTGCTTTGTCGAAGGCTCCTTTGATGTCCACAAATACAGAGTACCAAGCCGTGTCATTAGCCAAGTAATTAACTATACAATTTGCTGTGCTCCGTCCTTTAACAAATCCATTGACCCCCTCCCCTAACCTGCCTATTTTGTGCAACAGTCGGTTTAGGATGATCCTTTCAAGCATCTTGCAAGTGCATGACACGAGACTGATAGGTCTGTAATTACAGTGTTTGTTGTATGGTGTGGGTGGTGAGCCAGTGTTTGTTGTATGGTGTGGGTGGTGAGCCAGTGTTTGTTGTATGGTGTGGATGGTGAGCCAGTGTTTGTTGTATGGTGTGGGTGGTGAGCCAGTGTTTGTTGTATGGTGGGGGTGGTGAGCCAGTGTTTGTTGTATGGTGGGGGTGATGAGCCAGTGTTTGTTGTATGGTGTGGGTGGTGAGCCAGTGTTTGTTGTATGGTGGGGGTGGTGAGCCAGTGTTTGTTGTATGGTGTGGGTGGTGAGCCAGTGTTTGTTGTATGGTGGGGGTGGTGAGCCAGTGTTTGTTGTATGGTGGGGGTGGTGAGCCAGTGTTTGTTGTATGGTGGGGGGTGGTGAGCCGGTGTTTGTTGTATGGTGGGGTGGTGAGCCAGTGTTTGTTGTATGGTGGGGGTGGTGAGCCGGTGTTTGTTGTATGGTGGGGGTGGTGAGCCAGTGTTTGTTGTATGGTGGGGGTGGTGAGCCAGTGTTTGTTGTATGGTGGGGTGGTGAGCCAGTGTTTGTTGTATGGTGGGGGGTGGTGAGCCAGTGTTTGTTGTATGGTGGGGGTGGTGAGCCAGTGTTTGTTGTATGGTGGGGGGTGGTGAGCCAGTGTTTGAGGGCCTCTGGGCTAACAACACTGCAAACCAGACATGATAGGGCTGATCTCATCGAAACGTTCAAATACTGAACATTTGGAGGATGTCGATCCGGAAAATTTCTTCAAAAGGTCAGATGTAACATAAACAAGGAGTAACGGTTTCAAACTCAACAAGCCACAATGTAGGACTGAGAACGGGAGATGCTTTTTCAACCAATGGGTTATAAACCCCATTGAACCGCCTACCCCCAGAAGCCGTAAATGCCAAAACTGTGCTGAACTTTAAAATGCAGCTTGAAAAAATCATCAGGGCAAATGGGGAACCTTTGACATGCCCAGTTGCTTAGGTGCCGGAGCTCTGGTGGGCCTGACAAAACCTGTCATTTCTTATACTGTTTCTATATATGTCACATGATTAAGTATTTCGTGTTTGTACTCACTAATCATCATAAAATATAATTTTCAAACAAATAAAGAAAATATCATTCATATATTTATAAATGTAAGAAGTTAAAACACTTAGTGCTCACAAAATACAACCAGTGAGAAGTTTCACAAGTTTCCACAAAGGGTAATGTGTGATTTGTTTTCGGAGGTCTGAAGCAACAACTCTTGGCATGCAATTTATCGATAAATGTTTGAAAATAATTAATTCCATGAACTTCTCTCAATGAATCACCTACTGCAAGTTCTACTCTGTGATTAAGACAGTGCCAGATGTAAAGGTAATGTTCCTTGAGAATTCTTCCTAAGAAAGTCTCTAAGACAGTTGGTATACTCTCCAAAATCAGATATTATGTTCCTAACTCTGCTCTCCTCTCTCTCTATTATGCTCTAATCTACCCCTATCTTAATTATGGTATCTGTGCATGGGGGTCTACCACTGCAAACCACCTTAAGCCCATCATCACCCAGCAAAAATCTGCTATCAGAATAATAACTAACTCTGCTTTCAGACAACACTCAGCTCCCTTGTTTAAATCCTAAACTTGCTAAATATTAACTCCCTCCACACATTCTCTTGTGTCAACTACATCTACAAAACCCTGTTCTTAAATGCAAACCATGCTCTGAAACTCTCTCTGGACAGATGTAATAGGACCCATTATCACCACACCAGAAATAAATATCTCTTTGATATCCCCAGGGTCAAACTTAATCTGTGTAAACACTCTATGCAAATTAAGGGACCTAGTCTATGGAACTCACTCCCTAGTGAATTGAAAAACTGTAAAACTTTTGCCTTTTAAAACAAAACCAAAACGTACTTAATCTCATCTTCTTAGTTTCCTACACTGAGCTTTATTTTTTGCTCTGTATCTAGTGTTACCAATCTCCTAATTCTTATGTACTTAACCCAAACAACCTTATCATTGTGTTCATTGCTGTCTTCCTTTATGTGCTAGCCATTTGCTGTATTGTGCCTACCAATTTTGTCAACTACCATTCAAGCTTTCATTGCAATCAATCCTAGCTACCTAAGTGCTTTATTATACTGTACCTACAATTTTCTCATCTTTTTTTTTTCTTTTTCTTTCTTGCCATGTAACTGTTATCATTTCTTTTTTATAATTTTTGCTAGTATTTACCTACTAAAAATTTCATAGATTAAGGACTGCCCGAAACGCTGCGCGTACTAGTGGCTTTACAAGATTGTAATTACCATATTATATATTCTCACATTCCAATGTACCTTCTTGTATATGAATAAATAAATAAATAAATAAATAAATAAAATAAATAAATTGTTGCCACGCCAGATTTGACACCAAGCATAACGCTTGCTCCATCACCAGCAAATGCTACAAGGTTCTGTTCAAATATAATTCATCAAACCCCATGATAACTGAGACAGCTCAATAGATGCCTAGCAATAGTTGCTGCTTTCTGATCAGGTAGGTTAATTAGATCTAACATGAAATGGGGTTTACCTTCCTTATCACTTTCACATTTCACGTAAACTATCAAGGTTGCTGTAACGCGCAGGCTTGTTGATTCATCATGAGAACATAAATTGTCATTTATCGCATTTGTCATGTACCGTTTGCGTGATATAAATGGATAGGAAGCCTTCACGGCGTCGGGTATTATGTTTCAGAGTCCTATCAGTACAATTCAGCCTGTTTACTTTTTTAAATACTGTATATAAAATTTAAATATTATTGAATTGTTAAATAAACGAGGAAATATAACATTATTAACTTCTTAGCGATGAAATACTACTATTTTCAATGCCACGATTAACCATCACCCACAAGCCGTCATCTCCCTTTCCCCTCATCTTCTCTCCCTTTCCCCTCATCTTCTCTCCCTTTCCCCTCATCCTCTCTCCCTTTCCCTCATCTTCTCTCCTTTCCCCTCATCTTCTCTCCCTTTTCCCTCATCCTCTCTCCCTTTCCCCTCATCTTCTCATTTTCCCTCACCTCTCTCTCCCTTTCCCTCATCCTCNAACAGCAAGGGACAAAAGGGCGAAGACAATCTAAGAGCCAGAGCCAGGGCTCTTAAGGAGCCGGTCGGCCGAGCTGACAGCACGCTAGACTTGTGATCCTGTGGTCCTGGGTTCGATCCCAGGCGCCGGCAAGAAACAATGGGAAGAGTTTCTTTCACCCTATGCCCCTGTTACCTAGCAGTAAAATAGGTACCTGTGTGTTAGTCAGCTGTCACGGGCTGCTTCCTGGGGGTGGAGGCCTGGTCGAGGACCAGGCCGCGGAAACACTAAAAAGCCCCGAAATCATCTCAAGATAACCTAAACTAACTCAAGATAACCTAACTCAAGATAGGGCTCAAGCAGATTCCGAGCACAACCTGTTGACACGAGAGACGCGCAGCGAAAAACCGTGACATCACATCCCACAGGATCAGCGCAAACAGCTTCAAAAGTGCAGACGACTCACAAGCAGCCGAGACTAAGACACCAAACCCAGAAACGGCCTCAAGCACCTCTACATCCTCCACATGCCCATCTGAAGACAGCTCCAGGAGGGAAAAGAAACACAAGACTGAAGCCAGCAAGCCTCGCTCCACCCGCAAGCCCTGCCTGCGGGTACAACAGAAAGCACCTCAAGCATCCAACGACAACAACGGGCAGTCTGCAAGCAAGGACAACTCTGGAACCTCATAACGAACATGTATGGAGACAAAGATTTAAACCTGAAGGAAGACGGATCCATTGTAGAGGCATATTTCGGGTTGTGCAGGAGGTAAGCCGCAATGGCCGCCTGCACCTCAGTAGGCGAGACGCAGGAATCCAAAAAAAACTCCAGAAAGACGGCATCAAAGGACCCGCAGGGATACGGAACCAAACCCGGGGAGGAGCCGAACCCAAATCCAACTCGTGCACAGAGGGAGGGGGGGAAGGAAAACTCCACTCTTTGTAACAGTAAGCTCCACTTTGAGGGTCAGAAAACCCAGGTGGGGTTCAATGGGGCCCAAGCCCCGAAGTCACCTCCTCCCCGATCCCCAGGGACATCCACGTCTGGCCCCGGGGGCGAGTCATCCTCCAAAGCCCCAGCCTCACAAGAAAATGCCAGGATGGCCGGAAAATCAGGAAGAGAGGGGGGCCCACTGGTCAGACCCCGGTGTTACTGCTGGAGGAACCGACTCGAATGCCTCTGTTGCCACCCCAGAAAGGGCAACCCCTGAAACTGCCAGAGTCTCAGAAACCTCTAAGCCCTGCCCCGACCCCGAAGCCCTCAGAAGCTTAGGAGCTAGAAGCAGGTGGGGGAGAGGGAGACAGAATGAACCACAGCAGGGGAAGAACGAAGGGGTGCAGACTGAACCAAGGCCAAAGTGACCAATCCAAGTCCGGATCCCCTAGAAGCAAAGCGGGGCAGCCTCAGGGCATTCGTGGAAGCAACCAACCTAGCACGTTGCAGCAACCTAAACCTAGTCTGCATCACCCGAGCCGCCTGCACCCGAATAATGTCATCAGTACAGTGGGTGAATTGAGTCACAAAAAAGCAACAATGCTCACAGGACTCCAGGTTGAAGGTGTCACCGACCCAATAGGCAGCATGACGGAGGCAAAACTATGAGCGTCACCCTGAGACAAGGGGACAGAGCAACCCTCAAACTCGCCCAAAGCGAGAGGGGACCCAGGGGGTCGCATCCATTGTATCCCGTCTGCCCCCATGGGTTTACCAGGGCCCCTAGACTATTATCACTAAGGGCAAGCCCAGGCAGGGTACTGCTAACCAACACCCAATATTACCAAACAAGCTGCTAAAGCTTAACCCTGGGATGTGTCCCACTCACAGGGGGGTGAAGCAAGGGGTACCACCGAAAACAGAAGGTCAACCTTAATATAACTGGGGGGAAAGAGACACAAAGGCAGACCCTCCCCCCCCCCCACCAACCAAAAATGAAAATGAAAAATCTCGCAAGAGGACAATGCAGGAGGAACAGAGCTGGCCACTGTTATAGGTGAAAATTAGGTTTGCAGTACCTCATGTCCCTACTAGTGCAAAAAACTATTCCATTACCCCAAGGCAAACAAGGGAGGAAACCCCCCCAACACACTCAGGGGTGCTCAATCATCAAGCAGCAAAAGACCAACAGAGGTAGACCTCAAGGTGACTTGTGGAACAGAACCCCAAGCTGTAAGGGTGGTACTTACAGGGCACTCAGGGAAGAGAATCCTAAGCACATGCAGCTTGAGTACCTGCGAATATTACTTCCAGCTCGCACGCCACCACAAGAGCAGTACTGAACCCAAGGTACAGCACAACACAGAGAGAGTCTGGAGCTGGAGCCACATGACTATGCCACAATCACATCAGCCGAAGAACTGCAGGGTGGATTGCCTGCGTGGTGGGGTCTGGGGCTCCCACTTCCCCCTCCCAGGGAGGGGGAGCTGCACAGACATGCGGCGCAGCTCGTGTGACATCATGCTTGTTTGCTCTTTTCATTTGGGAGTTTTCTATTTGGGGGAGTTTGTCTATTTTAGTCGTTTTTAACCAGAATAGGGGATTGTTTTGGGGTGCTTTCCTTATTGGGTGCCTGTCCCAGTTGATGGCAGATATAGAATGCTCCAAATCCCATGTGCATTTCTGTAGGCCATTGCTCCTCGTGCCTCTCTGAGGGGAGCCATGTTTTGGCTCGTGGTCCCCGGTAGGCCTAGAACTCTATTCACACTGATGCCAAAGTCTAATGATATACATATCATCACGGAGGTGTCTATAGGCCATTGCTCCTCGTGCCTCTCTGAGGGGGCCAGGTTCTGGTGCTGGTACCCGGTAGGCCTAAAACTCCATCGATTGACTGTTGCCATAGTATAGCTCTGGGAAACTGAAGGGGCTTCCCTCAGAAAACATAATATTGAGGATTGAAAAAGTCAGGCATGATGAAAAGATGACACCCAAATTATGAAGCATGGAAGGAGCAAAACTACATTAATATGTAACTAATTTCAGAAAAATGTTAACCTTCAAAAATTATTTTCTGTGGAAAGCCCCTTCATCTTCCCGGAGCTATACCATGGCAACAGTCAATCGATGGAGTCTTAGGCCTACCGGGTACCAGCACCAGAACCTGGCCCCCTCAGAGAGGCACGAGGAGCAATGGCCTATAGACACCTCCGTGTAATTGGAAGCAGTCTACATCTGCCATCTACCAGGTCAGGCACCCAGAAAGATAGGAATTCCAAAGCAAACTATAGCTGGTTAAAAAATTGCAAACCAAAAGCCGAACTAGCAAGCAGAACTCCATAATTGAAAACAAGCAAACAAGCATGATGTCACCACAGCCACCACACCGCTGTCTGTGCAACTCTCCCTCCCCCGGGAGGGGAATGGGGGGATCCCAGACATCCCGCACCGGCTACTCAAACCCAGTTCACAGATTGTTGTGATTGGGGCGGTTGATCTACTCTGGCTCCATCGTTTTGAGCAGTGCTGTCCATAGCGGTGATATTCTTCTGTATGGTGGTGTGCGAGCCAGGAGTAACACAAGAGTACTGGGTCTGCAAGAGCCTAGAGTCACCTTCCCTAGGTGCCCTATAAGTACTGCCCTTGCCATTTAGGGCTATCTTCTATAAGCCGCTCAGGAGACTATCTCTGTGTGGTTCTTTCGTTTCTTCGTGATTGCCCGCCCTTTGGGTTCAGCTAGGGTTGTTCTTACTCCCGTTTGACCTTGGGTAGGAGGTAGTATTGCCGCTGGCTGGGGCGCAAGGTACTGTGCAGCTGTCTGATATACGCATAGTAAACAGTTCTGTTCCCCTGAAAACATTATGCTTTTGCAGGGGTTTTGGTTTTGTTTTGTTTTGTGTTGCCTGGATGGGGGTCTGCCTGGTGTGGCTGAAGGACAGCTTGTATGATTTTGTTGGCCTTCCACTAGGTTCTTGTGATTGATAGACAGTTCAGCTGTCACAGGGGTTTAGCTTTCAGTTTGCTTGCATGGTAGCTCTGGGATAACCAGTTGGCAGTACCTTGCCTGGGCTTCCCTTAGCAGTCAGCCTAAGGGTCCTGAAAACCCCCACTGGGGCTTTGGTCTGATGGAGGAGACCTCTAAGTTCCACCTTGCTTCATGCGAGTTTGAAGGTTGCTCTGTCCTCTTGTCTCAGGGTGACACTGTCTTTGCCTCCTCCATGCTGCCTGTTGGGTCATTGACACCTTTGACCCGGAGTCCTGCAAGTGGTGTTCTTTGCTTGTACAGTAGTTCACACAGTCCACTGATATTGATATTCTGGTGCAGGCAACTTAGGCATTGCATGCGCAGTTTAGGTTGCTGCAATTCGCTAGGTTGGTTGCCTTTCCGGATGTATCGCTTAGGTTATAGGTACCCGGACTTGGGGGTGTTAGTTGCCTAGACTTGGGTTTCATCTGCGCCCTCCTTGTCCTTTCCATGCTGTGGTTCATCCTGCTCCCCCCCCCCCCCCGTGCTCCCAGCTCTCAAATATCTGAGGGTTTCAGAGTCGAGGCAGAGTTTTCTTGGTGGTGAGACTCGAGTGGATTAGGGGACTGCCTCTTCCGGATCGGCCTCCCTATATGAGTTTAATATGAGTTCTACTCCTCGCTGGGTTTGGTTCCGGGTACCCTTGGGTTACTCGGTTCCTTCCTTCTGGAGGTTTTCAGTGTCCCGCATCCCACCAAGGGAGGTGATTCTTGTAATTAAGGAGGTAATTGTGGCTTACCTCCTGTGAGACCCAGATTACGCCTCTATAATGGATCCTTCTTCTTTTGAGTTTGGTTCCTCTTTTCCTTACTAGGTGCGTTATGAGGTGCCGGAGTCTTCCTGGCTGGTGGACTGCCCTTTCTTTTCGTTGGGGGCATGGCATGCATTCTGTCGGACCTGCACGCTTGAGTGGCACGAGTTGACTAGGGTCATTCGGTTCTCCTAGGGGGGGGTGAGCCACTTTGAGCACCTCAATGCGTGCTTGTTCGCCCCGTGCTTCCTTGTGATATTGGCTAGGTGCAGCTTCACGTGCAGATTCCCTCCCTTTTAGCGTCCCTGATGGCCAAGGATTTGTGCGCCCGTGGGCATTTGGTTTCGGTTTTGTGCGCCCGTGGGCATTTGGCTTTGGTTTTATGCTTCTTTTCCCTGCTGGAGCTGTCTTTGGATTGGCTCGAGGAAGATGTGCAGGAACTAGGTTCCAGGCCTGTGTCCGGTGCGCTTGCCTTGGCGTCAGGTTCTGGCGGTGGTTCCCAGTAGGCCTAGAACTCCATCGATTGACTGTTGCTATGGTATAGCTCCGGGAAGGCTCCGGGGTCGCACCCAGAAAAATGACGTTTCATTACATTTAAAGCTGGTTTTATCAGTTTGAAGAAAACTGAAGTGATTCAGAAAAATAAGGATATAAAACAGAGCAAAGCCAGCAAAATGTTAATGAAAAGAAGAGATCTTTCTAAACAACACTGATGTTGAAAAACATCTTGTAGAGGTGAAGGTTCAAATGAAGGAAGAATTATGTAAAAAAAAAAAAATCTAGAGAAGCCCCTTGTGGCTCTCAACAACTATACACTGAGATGGTTCCCATCTACCAGGTTGCATCAGACATGGAGTTCTTTTGACCCACTAGGGACAACTGCCAGAACCTGGCCCTTACAGAGGAGCTGGTGGCATTTTGCCACCTCACTGGGAAAGGCTACCAGAAAGGCAATGTGTCGAAACAAACCACTGCCGGGTTAAGAAAAGTCCAAAGCCTCAAAACTCACCGAATGAATTCCCCCAACTATGTAAACAAATAAAATTCTCTCAAAACTAGTGCAAGCTTGTTTGTCCCCACCTACTCAACTTGTATGAGTGGGATGGTGGAAGTGTCTCATCACCTGCTGGGGTCTGTGCTGGAGGGTGGAAGTGTCTCACCACCTGCTGGGGTCTGAGAAGGATGGTGGAAGTGTCTCATCACCTGCTGGGGTCTGAGAAGGAGGGTGGAAGTGTCTCACCACCTGCTGGGGTCTGAGAAGGATGGTGGAAGTGTCTCACCACCTGCTGGGGGTCTGAGAAGGAGGGTGGAAGTGTCTCACCACCTGCTGGGGTCTGAGAAGGAGGGTGGAAGTGTCTCACCACCTGCTGGGGGTCTGAGAAGGAGGGTGGAAGTGTCTCACCACCTGCTGGGGTCTGAGAAGGAGGGTGGAAGTGTCTCACCACCTGCTGGGGGTCTGAGTTGGAGGGTGGAAGTGTCTCACCACCTGCTGGGGGTCTGAGTTGGAGGGTGGAAGTGTCTCACCACCTGCTGGGGGTCTGAGCAGGAGGGTGGAAGTGTCTCACCACCTGCTGGGGTCTGAGAAGGAGGGTGGAAGTGTCTCACCACCTGCTGGGGTCTGAGCAGGAGGGTGGAAGTGTCTCATCACCTGCTGGGGTCTGAGCAGGAGGGTGGAAGTGTCTCATCACCTGCTGGGGTCTGAGAAGGAGGGTGGAAGTGTCTCATCACCTGCTGGGGTCTGAGCAGGAGGGTGGAAGTGTCTCATCACCTGCTGGGGTCTGAGAAGGAGGGTGGAAGTGTCTCACCACCTGCTGGGGTCTGAGCTGGAGGGTGGAAGTGTCTCACCACCTGCTGGGGTCTGAGCAGGAGGGTGGAAGTGTCTCACCACCTGCTGGGGTCTGAGCTGGAGGGTGGAAGTGTCTCACCACCTGCTGGGGTCTGAGCTGGAGGGTGGAAGTGTTTCACCACCTGCTGGGGTCTGAGTTGGAGGGTGGAAGTGTCTCACCACCTGCTGGGGTCTGAGTTGGAGGGTGGAAGTGTCTCACCACCTGCTGGGGGTCTGAGCAGGAGGGTGGAAGTGTCTCACCACGTGAGACACTTCCACTTCCCCGTGAGGGAGGTCAGTGAGAACCTGACCTCCCTGCACCTCTGTGAGGTAGGTCAGATATTCTGGTGCTGGTCACAGATAAACCTTCAGAACTCCATGGCTGATGCAGCCTGGTAGGGGGGAACCATTTCAGTGAACAGCTTCAGGGGAACCAACTGGGCTCACCACAGGTGTTTTCATTTCATACAACACTTATTTTTTCAAAGTGATAGAACTGAGGAAGCCAGAAGTGATACAGACAGAAAATAGTACAGGCAGACAGGCAGTAGAAGCAAACACTGTTGGTTCTGAATGTGGAAACAAAATATTAAGAAAATTCACTGAATTTTTTGAACAAACATTGGTGAAAAAGCTCAAAGGTCCTATAATTAAATGATGTGATTTTGTTACACAAAGTTAATAAAATACTCCACAATAGAGCAAATATCTTAACATAAGCTGTATTTCATAACACAAAGTAACATAGCATACCCTGACTGTCAGCAAAATATTGCCAAGGTGTATAAGTTTCTCCATTGTCCACCGATCGTTCCAAGACCCAAACACCAGGACGTGGAGAGTTCCCCATCTTTATCAGTACATAGGCAACTTGGAATAGCTGTAGTAAATAAAAAAGGAAGTTTAAAGTAATGAAGCTTTACAGTATTGGTATTCAATATTACATGTTCACTATATATTGTAAACCCACACAAACTGCAAGGGATGCATTCCTTGGAAAACCAGGTACTGTATAGACAAAATACCTTAAAAAATTCAAATTCAAATGTTTATTCAGGTAAAGTACATACATACAAGGGGTGGTACAAATATTGCTGAATTTATTGATAGAGCTAGTACATACAATGCCTAAAGCCACTATTACGCAAAGCGTTTCGGGCCGGAAAAACACTAAAAACTAAAATTTAATACTAATCGAGATTAAAGTATAAAATGTGTTGAGACAATATAAAAATAAAAAAGGGGGAACATGGCAGAAAAACAGCAAAAATACAATTTGGTCGACAAACAGCATTGTTTAAAAATAACAGACATGGGTTGACATTATAGGGGTAAGGTAGGTTACAGGGAGTTAATTAGGTAGTGCTTAGTTTTATCTTAAACTGGTTGAGAGAGGTACAGTCTTTAACATGATTGGGAAGGTCATTCCACATTCTGGGTCCCTTGATTTAGAGAGCATTTCTAGTTTGATTAAGTTGTACTCTTGGAATATCAAAAAGGTATTTGTTTCTGGTGTTATGCTCATGGGTTCTGTTACAACCTTAATGAAGCTTTTAAGGCCAGGATTGGCATTACAGTTCAGCATTTTATTATATATATAATACAGTGCAGTGATTTAATATCTAACATATTCAGAGATTTCAGTAGGGGTACTGAGTGATGTCTGGGGCCAGAGTTGGATATTGTCCTAATAGCAGCTTTGTGTTAAGTAATTAGAGACGTAAATGATTTTGGGTTGATACCTGGTTGATGGGGTTCTGGGAGTTCTTCTACTCCCAAGCCCGGACCGAGGCCAGACTTGACTTGAAGAGTTTGGTCCACCAAGCTGTTGCTTGGAGCACACCGCAGGCCCACATACCCACCACAGCCCAGTTGGTCCGGCACTCCTTGAGGAAACAATCTAGTTTCCTCTTGAAGATGTTCACGGTTGTTCCTGTAATATTTTCTGATGCTTGCTGGTAGGACGTTGAACAACCGTGGGCCTCTGATGTTCATACAGTGTTCTCTGATTGTGTAGTAGGGTAGTGTTCTCTGACTGGGTAGTAGAACCCCAAGCACAAATACCATAGTTGAGATAAGGATACATGAGGGAGTAATAGATCGTCATCAGGGCAGGGCGAGGTACATAATATCTGATCTTAGAAAGAATACTAACAGTTTTGGAAACTTTTTTTGATATATTTAGAATGTGTCCTTGGAAATTCAGCTTGTGGTCAATGAGAACGCCAAGGAATTTGCCATCTATCTTGTTACAAATTTGGGTATTATTTATCATGAGATTTATTTGATTTGAGGATTTATTGCCAAACAAAATATAGAAAGTTTTGTCAATGTTGAGGGTGAGTTTGTTGGCAGTTAGCCAAAGGTGGACTTTACTTAGCTCAGTTTTCACTGTGACTGTATTCACTGTATTCAATTAGGTAATAATATCTTTGTAGCAACTCCCATCTGACAGCTCGGGTGACGCTAACCGCCTCTGATGACTGCTCTGTCAATGTCCACATTTTGCCAGACTTCCTCGGCCTATTCCGCCCAAAATATGTCACCTACGATTTTTTTATATTTTTCTCATGCCCAGGGAACAAAAATTAACATTTATAGAAAACAAAACAAAAAAATTCTTGCACACAGGGGTGTAAATCTCCTCAGGCCCCCTTAGCAGCTTAAGGGTTAAGCTGCATGTGATGGAGCTAAGCCTAGGTATTCCAATCTGTTGTAAGAACTCCAATATTTCAGGAAACTAGGGCTGACAGAAATGCTGTCACTGACACTCAAAGGGCAGAAAGCAAGAGTATTAAGAGTTATGATATGCTTAGAAATGAGAACAATATACTGTATATGGACAGATCAAAACATCCACTGGACAGTGTGACAGTGCAATTGCCAGAATTAGGCTGGAATACAGTATTTATGGTAGATGGCTGCAGGAAATGATTCCACTCCAACTGTGAGGATTTCAACCATAAACTATGTGAACAATAGCTGGGACACTCTCAACACTATATTTGTGAGTGCCAAATGACTTCAAGCAAAATGGAATGAGATATTGTAACCACTTGATTCTGTACTTTCCTGGAAACTGGAAGATGTTCTTGTGCTCTACCCAGAGTTTGTTTCTGCAGCCTAGACCACACTCACATCTCATGTTTTCTCCTGATTCTATGTGAAATTAACATATTAGATGAACTCATATTGAATAAGATAGGTGCACATTGCTATGGGCACCCGGCAGTGCCAGGGTCTCTGTCCATTTGTCTCTCCCATTCTCCCTCTCCTCATTCTCCCTTCTTCCCATTATCCCTCTCCTTTCCATTCTCCCTCCCCTTCCCATTCTCCCTTTCCTTCCCATTCTCTCTCTCATTCCCACCTCTCATTCTCCCTTGTATTCCCATTGTCCCTCTCCTTCCCATTCAGCTCTCATTCCCATTCTCCCTTGTATTCCCATTGGCCCTCTCCATCCCATTCTCCCTCTCCTGCTATCAAGGATGAATCAACATTATCAATATTGATTCAATGTAGAAATAAGTTGAAAAACACCATGTACAATGAAACCAATACAATCACAAATTTCGTTGCAAAGTTTGGTGAGGCTACCCCAGGTGTCTCACCCCCCAACCTCCATCAAACAGGCAAACATAAAAACAGACATTCTCCCTTATGGATATAGATTACTTTGGGTTCTGATCATTAGAAAATTGAAGATCCATCGTCCTATTTCCTACTTTGTCAATAATTCCTTTGTGCTCATATTACAGATATAAGTCTTGTTAGTTTTAATTATTGTCACCCTCTTTCTTTTGCTAAAAAATATTCCTAGGTATGTCGAGTTGAGGCTGTTTTTATAATGCCATTCTTTTGGTTTTATTCTCCTGGTTCTTCTAATATGAAAACCTGGGCAGTCTCTGCCATAGCATTCTTTCTTTTCTGGTAAACTTTTACACAATTCTGGGTTGAAATTGAAATAAGTTTATTGATGTAAAATACACACAAAGGGATGAGGTAGCTCAAGCTATTCTCACCCCGTTCAGTACATCGTGTTAATACATACATAGATACACATCACAAACAATAAACATATTACCAAACATTCTGAGAGATAAACATATACATTTCCTCCTTCACAACTAGTATGATATCAAACGTACACACAAATACTTTTATGACCTAGGTATACTGTATAGACAATTTGCAAGAGACATGCAGATAATTCAACAAAATATTACAGTCTTGGTGCAAAATTCTTATATCTCTCAAGAATATCATCCACCTTTCCGTTGTGACACATCCAGACTATTTGTTCAGGAACAGTCCTTATCTCAATCTTGTACAGCCACTAGTACGCGTAGCGTTTCGGGCAGGTCCCTGGAATACGATCCCCGCCGCGAAGAATCGATTTTTCATCCAAGTACACATTTTTACTGTTGCGTTAAACAGAGGCTACAGTTAAGGAATTGCGCCCAGTAAATCCTCCCCAGCCAGGATACGAACCCATGACATAGCGCTCGCGGAACGCCAGGCGAGTGTCTTACCACTACACCACGGAGACTGTAAACATTAATCAACGGACAATCAAGAACATAATGGACAAGGGTGTGAGACCTTAACATACCACATAGTTTACACTTCGTGTCATTATCATGAACACCTATCCCATATTCCCAGTAATATTTGTACCCAAGCCTGAACAATTCTGGGTGGATTTTTTTTTAGAGTTTTGGAAGTTACCTGTACGTGTACTAAGAATATTTCTCCATTTTCTTTGGTGAGCATATATACTGTATATGGATATGGCATTTGTTCTTCACAATAGCCCATATTTACATATACTGTGCCACATTTGTAATATCAAGAGCACCTCCAGCCGTCGCTGCATGTGAACGGCCCCGCCCCCCACCCGGCCCCCTAGTTCCTCGCTGTGTTTGTGGTCCACTACGATTAATTTCCTTTATTAGGTCTAATGTCTTGCACTTTGATCTTAAATATCTTGGGAATGGCATGATATAGGATACTTTGTGTCCTCCTATTTCCGAAAACACTTCTATCTTCTGACGTATCGTCATCAAAGGTAAAATGATGAACGTCATCAAAGTAGGAGAAACGCCCGAAACGCTTTGCGTAATAGTGGCTTTAGGCATTGTGTGTACTAGATCTATAAATCTATCAATTTTTGTAAAACCTCTTGTATGTATGTACTTTACCTGAATAAACATTCATTTATTTATTTAGGAGAACTTGTCGTACCTTAGTTGAGCGGTGGATGTTGGTAGTGAGGCCGCGTGGGGCCGTGGTGGTCTCTGTTTACCTCAGAATGATGGCAGCCGTTTCACCTCTAATCTGTTTGCCTTACTGTTGTCTTTACTATCCAGGAAAAACTCCCTCTAGATGCTCCTCTAAGACCGGGTGACCACCTTGTTCTAAATGCGTGCCATGTAACAGTGGTTTCTTATAACCCTCAATAGTATCATGAATGTTTGTAGGAGAGACGCTGCGCGCACCTCCGGCCGTCGCCATGTTGCCGGCTCCTTTCCTATACTGGGTCTGTACGAGTCTGTCTGTACCGGGTCAATTTGTACTGAGTTTGTATTCGTATGTGATACTCGGTGTTGTGCACCCATCCTCCTGTTTACATAGTACCTACTGTGACGATCGTCGATAGTCACGAATTCGTACGTACTTAACTTTAGATAGTAGTATACTGTTTGCCTTAGTTACAAGTATCTCTGGGATTCTCATTATCTGCCGATGTAGACCTACCCAAATGTAACTCTGTCAACAAAATTATTCGCACACCCCTCCGTCACTATGTGATGGTGCGAAAAGATACGTGAATTTAGAGACAATTCTATAACCAATGTTCCAGCGATGTGTAAATATTTTCATTCAAAATGATCTGCTACCAGA
>WNGS01006759.1:48780-66742 GCA_020271785.1 Procambarus virginalis | reverse complement strand
ACATTGCAGGTTAATATAGTAAGTACAGCATATTACAACATCCCATTTAGCATTGCAGGTTAATATAGCAAGTACAGTATATAATCGTCACACTCTTGGGGCAAACTTCTTGTAGCTCCTAAGTATACTGTCTATCATACCATTATCACACATCCAAACAATTTGATGTGGTACACTATTTAATTCCTTATTTCTATAGTTTTCAATAAGTTGACACTCTAATACATAATGTTCTAAGGTGTGGGCGTGCGGCATACCACATAATTTACAATCCTTATCTTCTTCACTGACATCAACACCGTATTGCCAGATATATTTGTATCCTAATCTTAATCTCATGTAAATTGAATCCTTCCAAGTAGACTTTCCTTTACCATAGGTGAAGGACGAATTTGTATTTATTATTGAATAATGCTTAAGTGTGTTACTACTGTCCACCATTGCCATTCTCTTTATCATTTCTTCACCCTCTTGGATCATCTTGATTCTTGTTTTTATTTGTTTCAAGGTTAACTGACATATAACATCAAGCTAACAATTAACATAGCAAAGACCTACTATACATCTTATTTGGAAGCACATCTACAAATGCAATTCAGCTTCAGATAGATAATGTAAACATTAGCAATAAAAAAGATGGAAGTTTTTTGGCCTATTCCTAGACAAGAGACTAAACTTCAGTACCCACATACAACACATAACTAAGAAAATCGCTAAAACAGTTGGGATACTCTCCAAAATCAGATATTATGTACCTAACTCTGGTCTCATCTCTCTATATCATGCACTAATCTATCCCTATCTTAATTATGGTATCTGTGCATGGGGTTCAATTTATTTTAATTTCAAAATTTAAGGTTCAAAATTTACTAGAATGCTTCCAGTAAAGAATAACAAAGTTAATACCCCAAATTAGAAACCTGTCATTTGAAGAAAGATTGTCAAAGCTTAAATTACATTCTCTGGAAAGACAACTAAAGAATTATATATAGGGTGACATGTGGTTTATGATTTTGTTGATTTGTTTCTATATTTTCATAAATAAAGCATGCTTACTGTCTTATTCCAAGTTTTACGACAATTTTACAAGGTTTAAAATATAAGCTCAATATATATTTGTTTTTATACAGGAATTATACGTTAATATAACATTATAATAACGTAACGATGTCGTGTAAATAACGTTATATTGACGACATATAAATGTTATATTTACGTTATAAGAACGTAAATTGGATAGGTTTACATAAAGTAAACAAAAAAAAACGAAATGTTGACTGAAATTTTTTTATTTTTATATATAAAGCAAGAAAACATTATAATTCCATAGCATTCACTATTATTTTTAAATTTTTACATAAATCTTAAAAAACCGTGTCTCAAGAATACATGTTTTTAGTTATATCTAGTGGTTTTAAGAACGTCAGATATACGTATTTATGTCAAATGTTAGAGTATTACCTTTGTGGCACCATTTAAAAACGTTCACAAACGTTCTGTGTTTGCTGGGAAATCTTTGTAAAATCTCTTGTATGTATGTACCTTACCAAAATAAACATCTATTTATTTATTTTTTATTTATATTAGCCTAATTGGCAATTATACTATCCTGACTGTCAATTTATATAAAAAAATTATATCAAAGAGATATTTATTTATGTTGTGGTGCTTGTGGGTTCTATTATGTCTATCAATGGAGAGTTTCAGATTAGGGTTAGCATTTCGGAACTAGGTTTTATACTTGTAAATAGCACAAGAGAATGTGTAGAGCGAGTGTATATGTAGCATGTTCAGGGATTTAAACAGAGAGGCTGTGTGTTGTTTGAAGACAGTTGTATTGTTCTAATAGCAGATTTTTGTTGGGTAATGATGGGCTTGAGATAATTGCAGTGGATGAATGAACCCCATGCATAGATACGGTATGTTGAGTGTTACGACTCTGGGTTCTTTAGAGGGAAACCAGAGGTCAAAATTTGAGCTTATTGAGCTACCATAGAGTAAACACGCATTGCGAGTTGCATTTGTTGTATCTTCCCTGCCAGTCGTAAGACTAGTCTTGTCTCTCGAAGAGTATTTAAAGATTGAGCTTGGGGTTGATTATTAAATAATAAAATAGGCACCAACTATGTTTACTAATACTGTCTAATCATTTGTAAAGTAAACCTGAGTAAACTTTGTATCGGGCGCCGGTATGATTAGTTGAACAGTCTGCCGGCAGCATTAGCCCACGGAGAAGGAGGGAGGCTCTCGCTCGCCCTTCTCTGCTGGCTGGCTGTGGTGGAAGGAAGTGCCTCTCCTTCCTCTTATTTATTTATTTCTGTGTCTTCGTCTGGTTAAGTCTTCTTTGCTATTTTTTATGGTTATATTGTGGCATACCCTTGTTCTATGTGTAGAGTAGTCTACCTGGGGTGTAGTAAGTGTTTAAAGTGTTATTGTACTAGTTATTCCAAAGGGGGTCTCAGTGGAACCACGTGGTCCCCCTACCCTAAGCTAACTCTTCAAGTGTTTTATAGTAGAGCTTTACCCTAGCTTGTTTCCAGTGTAAAACCTTGTATCCTGCCTACGTGGACCAAGGCTTTTAACGTAAGATTGTGTGGTAAAGTTAGTATTATATTGTTATTGGTGTGATTGTGTATGGGGGGTGTTGAGGGGTTAATAAATAAGTAAGTTTGAACAGAGTATCCCTTTTTCCTGTGTGGGAGTACAATAATCTATCTCTAGACGTACAGAGTGTAGTAGCAAATATTTATTACTGTGGATATTTTATTTTGGGGGCCGGGCCTTTTGGTTCTCCCATATCTTGATACCTCTGTATTCTACTTACCCTTACCCCTTAATAGTACCAGTTCCCCATAGCAAGCCCACCATTGTTCATAACATTGAGATACCACCCATAATTTACAAAAAAGCCTCTAGATTTTTAGCTCCAGCCATTGCATTGCTCTACAACAAATTATTTGAACTCTAAACCTTTCCTGATATTTTGAGAAAGAAAGCAAGAGTAACCTTAGGCAGGCGATGAGTCACAATAACGTGGCTAAAGTATGTTGACCAGACCACACACTGGAAGGTGAAGGGACGATGACTTTTCAGTCCGTACTGGACCATTCTCAAGTCGATTGTGACTTGAATCGACTTGAGAATGGTCCAGGACGGAACGAAACGTTGTTGTCCCTTCACCTTCTAGTGTGTTGTTGGGCAAAGTAACCTTAGTCCATAAAAGCAGCAATCTCGCTGAAGTCAACCATTATAGACCAATATCAATTCTGCCGATTTTGTCAAAATATTTTAAAAGAGTTAATTTATACGCAGCCTTACTCCTATTTATACTTAGTTCTTGCCATAATGGCTTTAGGCCCAAAAAAGAACCAATCATGCCTGGTCAGTATGATTTATTTATTTATTTATTTATATATATATACAAGAAGCTACATTGGGATTGTGAGGATACATAGGATAGTAATTACAATCTTGTAAAGCCAATAGTACGCGCAGCGTTTCGGGCAGGTCCTTAATCTAAGAAAATTTTAAGTAGGAAAAATATTTGCAAAATTTATAAAAATGATAACAGTTACATAGTAAGGAAAAAAGTAAAGCATGAGAGAAAATTTGTAGGTATATTAAAGCACATAGGTAACTCAGATTGATTGTAATGACAGCTTGAATGGTAGTTTAACAAAAATTAGTAGGCACAATACACCATATGGCTTGCACATAAAAGAAGACAGCAATGAACACAATGATAAAGTTGTTTGGGTTAAGTACATAAAGATTGGGAGATTAGGTAACACTAGATACAGAGCAAATTTAAAGCTTAGTGTAGGAAACTACGAAGATGAAATTAGGTACTTTTTGGTTTTGTTTTTAAATGATTCAAAAGTTTGACAGCTTTTCAATTCACTAGGGAGTGAGTTCCATAGACTAGGTCCCTTAATTTGGATGGAGTGTTTACACAGATAAAGTTTGACCCTGGGGATATCAAAGAGATATTTATTTCTGGTGTGGTGGTAATGGGTCCTACTACATCTGTCCAGGGAGAGTTTCAGAGCATGGTTTGCATTTAAGAACAGGGTTTTGTAAATGTAGTTGACACAAGAGAATGTGTGGAGGGAGTTAATATTTAGCAAGGTTAGGGATTTAAACAAGAGAGCCGAGTGTTGTCTGAAAGCAGAGTTTGTTATTATTCTGATAGCAGATTTTTGCTGGGTGATGATGGGCTTAAGGTGGTTTGCAGTGGTAGACCCCCATGCACAGATACCATAATTAAGATAGGGATAGATTAGTGCATAATATAGTGAGAGGAGAGCAGAGTTAGGAACATAATATCTTATTTTAGAGAGTATACCAACTGTTTTAGAGACTTTCTTAGTTATGTGTTGAATGTGGGTGCTGAAGTTGAGTCTCTTGTCTAGGAATAGGCCAAGAAACTTGCCATCATTTTTATTACTGATGTTAATGTTGTCTATCTGTAGCTGAATTGCATTCGATGATTTGCTTCCAAATAAGATGTAGTAGGTCTTTTCTATGTTTAATGTTAGTTTGTTAGTTGACATCCATAAGTTGACTTTTTTTAATTCATTATTCACAACATTTTTTAGTGTATGTGGGTTGAGGTCTGAATAGATGAGGGTATGTGTCATCAGCAAATAATATAGGTTTATGAATATTAGAGACATTATGCAGATCATTGATATATATAAGAAATAGAAGAGGTCCTAAGATGCTGACTTGTGGCACTCCAACGGTTATTGGTAGAGTGGAAGAGGTTGTATCATTGATGGTTACACATTGGTTCACTAAGATAGGATCGGATGTAGTCAAGGGCAAGGCCTCGGCGGATTCCATAATGCTGGAGTTTAAGAAAGAGGTAGTTGTGTTTAACAGTATCAAAGGCTTTTCTTAGATCAATGAAGAATCCAATCGGAAACTCATTTTTCTCAAGGGCTGAGTAGATTACGTCAAGGAGACTAATGATTGCATCATTGGTGCTTTTTTGGGACCGGAAGCCAAACTGGAAGGGGCTGAAATATGTCGAATTTTACGAGGTAGGAACAGAGCTGTTTGTAGATAATTTTTTCAAATATTTTTTATAGTATTGGTAGATTTGATATTGGTCTATAATTGTTTATGTCCGCCAGATTGCCTCCTTTATGGACTGGCATTACTCTTGCTTTTTTAAGGATATCAGGAAAGGTGTGACACTCTATAGATTTGTTGAACAGTAGAGCTATGGGTGGGGCAAGGGCATGGAAAGCGCTCTTGTATACAATGGACGGAATTTCACTGGTGTTCCCTGCCTTGGTTTTTAGAGAGTGAATGATGGACACAACATCTGCCGGGCTGACTGGTGAAAGGAGAAGAGAGTTTGGATAGTTGCCTGAGAAATATGTGTTAATATGTATCTGATTCTGTGGGATTTTACTGGCAAGATTACAACGATTCTCCCTGGGTTTCAAGAAGTCAGAAGCCACACGCCTGTCTGTACATGTCTTTTATGTAAAAGTATTTTGGGCGCTCATGTACTTGTGCGCTAGCTGGCGTTCACAACTGTTCTCGCCTACAAGCATTAGAATTAAACAAACGAATTTATGTTTTCATTTATATACAAGAAGAGAAGGCTACCCTTGAGTCTGTAATATTCATCTGATCACTGGTCTCCCATTTGGTCCTCATTGCTTTATCTTACTATTATTGAATGTCAATAACCGTATTATGCAATTTCAATTTCTTCTATTTCTTTCTTTATTATGCACCCCATACCCATCTCGTGGGCGGTGGTGTAAAGGATTACAGAGGCACATAATCGGTTCAGGAACTGAACCCTCTAGTTCGTTTAGCTAAGCAAATAACAATGTTTGACGCTTGTTACAAAATTATCAATGTTGTATACACATGTACACACCTTCATACATACATGTACATATATATATATACGTATACACATATACGTACACATACATATCTAATCACCCACACAAATACACACATCAATAATCTTTGTGTCACAAGTGACACAAAGAGGTGTCACAAGTGACATTACAAGAGGCTCACAACAGTCACTATACAAGGCACTTTACATCTATAGTGAGTCACACAGTTACTAGTCTTGCTCCACACCCACCCAACTGGGCGGCAGCTTTACAGTCATGTGCATGCATTACCTACAGTAAGCTAATTTTGGATACTTCGCTAAAATTTCGGGCAGCACATCATTATGAATGAAGTACTTACACATTTCTTGGACACTATTGATGGTGTTATCTCTAAATTCCGCAATTTTTTCACATTCCATTATGTAATGACGCAAAGTATGCGAATAGTTCTGCTGACAGAGTTTACATTTAGTCAAATCTACATCAGCAGATGTTACAAACTCCCAGAGGTACTTGTAGCCGAGCCTAAGCCTAGCAGTGGTAACATCTAGAAGTCTGCTAACATTATTGGATGACCCATAGACGTGCGGTTCTTCATGCATAATAGAATGATGATAGATGGAGTAACTGGTGTGAATTTCACTTTGCCTCAAGTCTCCGAAATTTAGTTGATGTTCCTGGGATATTACTGCCCTCAGGCTGCTGAAAGGCAGTCCAAGTTGGTAATCAATTCCCTCTTTACGAGCAAAAGTCTTGGCAACTCATCAGTTCTATCATGCATTCGGAGACCAATATGGGAAGGAATCCACAGGAGACAAACTCTGACTCCATCATTGATTATTTCACTATATCTGTGTCTAGCTTCAGAGATAAGCACGTCACAGTTATGCCTTGGGGAGCTGAGGGCAGTCAAGGATGACAAGGAGTCACTTACAATTAGCGTGTCAACTTTGGATTCATATACGCGCTCTAGTGCAAGGATTATGGCAACCAATTCTGTTTGAAGAGTGGAGGCCCAGTTACTTAGTCTCGCTCCACACTCATGGGAGATGGAACCATCTCTCCCTGTCACAACAACTGCACTTCCAGCTGCACCATAGGACTGATGCAAGGATCCATCAGTGTAAATAATCTGGGAAAGGGAGCGCTCTCTGACTAAAGCATCAATTTGGCTTAAGGCATTGTACTTTGCTTCTTGTCGAAGCAAGGACTGTTCTTTAATCAGCTTCTTGGGTGGGAAAGGGGGAACAGTAATTTGGAAAGGAGTGATCTCCCATGGGGCAGGAAAGTGTTGTTGTTGTCTCTCTTGGTGGGGGTGATGAAAGTTATACATTCTGAGCACATTGGCAGTTACAGTAATCCATTTGGAGGGATGCTGACCTTCAAGGAAGAAGGCTTGGAGGGCTTCAGTGCAGGGGTTAGGGTGGGTTAGCCTAAGCATCTTGATACCAATTAAAGCATTAATTTCAGTGATACGATCACTTACACATGAAATATTCAGTTCCTTCCTCATGTTTAGTAATTTAGTTGTACGGGGGCATCCGAGGATAATCCTCATGGCTTCGTTTTGCATCTTTTCCAGCCCTCCAAGCATTCTCTCAGGCACTAGAGCAAGCATGGGTGCAGCATAATCAATCAGAGACCTAATATATGAGAGATACATCATTTTGACAATTCTCACATTTGCACCATAGCTTGGATGGTAGCCTGCCACAGCCTTGAGAGCACGGAGCCTCTCTCTACATTGGCGACCCAGTCTGGCTACAACATTGCGGTACAGTGGAACTTCAAGACCAAGGTATTTGTATCTGGTTACATAGTCGAGCAGAGAGCCATCATGCAACTGCATTTTGCGAACGGCCCCACCCTGGCTGGGTGGGCGTCGGTTCAGGATCTTTGTTTTCTCTACTGAGATGACCAAGCCTAGTTCCTGACATGTGTGCAATACAGAGTTCAGAACATTTTGGGTGTTGGTATACCCATTGGTGTGGATCAGTATATCATCCGCATAGCTAATGATGTGTTCGCTTGGGCTCCTAGTTACTGAGTTTAGAAGTGCATTGATTAACACATTGAACAGAGTAGGACTGAGGACACCTCCCTGTGGAGTGCCAAGTTCAAAATCTCTCGTTACACTCCTATGCCCTTGGAATAGTACAGATGACTTCCTGTTGGATAGATAGCCTCTTATCCACCGTAAAAGCCATCCTCCAACATTCATTTTAGCAAGTTCGCTCAGAATGACGAGTGGGTTAGCAGTGTCAAAGGCTGACTTAAGATCTAGGAAAGTGGTGTATGACCTATCAGTATGCAGGGTGAGGAATGTGGTAATACAGTGATGTACACTCTTTCCATGCGTAAAGCCATATATCTGGGGAGACAACATGTTACTAATTCTGTAAAGGAGACGGTTGAGAACCATCCTCTCAAGACACTTACAGAGACAACTAGTGAGGGAGATTGGGCGAAAAGCACTCTGCTGGTTTGGTTTAGGAATGGGAATAATAAGACTGTTGGTCCATGACTTTGGAAGCTCCCCAGTTACATAGCTCATATTATACAATTCAAGCAAGGGATTCCCTGGAACTAGCAGAAGCATACGCAGTATGCCGTAAGTAACTCCATCCTCCCCGGGTGATGTAGCTTTGCCTTTATGTAGAGCAGAGTCTAGTTCGTATTCAGTAAAAAGCATGTCACAGTCATCCTCTTGATGAAGCATGAAGTCAAGGAGCCTTGCTCTATCAGCATATTTATTATTCAATTCGTTCTGTGAGGGTAGAGGAAGACTGTCAAAGCTGGAGGTGGTGGCCCAAGCATCAACAAGCTCATTTGCTCTGTGCAGAGGATTAGGGTGCGCAATCTCTGCAGCATTTTTCCCTTTGATCTTATTGATATCCTTCCATGCTCGACTTAGTGGCGTGTGAGAATTGAGACCACTGACAAAAGTTTCCCAGTCTGTCTGCCTCAGCTCTACCATACGTTCCCTGGCCTCAGCCAGAGCCGTTTGAAAGAGCTTAAGCATTTCAGCAGTGCGGGTCCTTCTATAAGCTAGTCCAATTCTTCTGGCAGTGCGTTTTAGTGCATGCAATTTAGAATCATTATAATAAGCATAAGTGCTATGACCAGTGTAATTTGGGTTACGTGGCCTAGACGATGGATCAAGTGATTCTATAAACTGCTCGATAGTACCTGTGAGCTCATTGTTAAAATCTTCAACTGATGAAGGCTCAGATGAACTGTACCATTCTGACACATGAGCAACAAAATTGTCTCGTTGATCGATGGGCACAGCCAGCCTCCTCCGCTTGAACACTCCGCCGGGGAGGATAGCGCTGCCAATGCTTACAGTGGCTAATATGGCCAGATGATCAGACGCCATATCTGGCACTATTGACGAGGCACAGACGGTGTGGGAGATGTTGAAACCGAGACATAGATCAAGAATACCTCCGTAGATATGGGTCGGTTCAAGGTCACCCACAATCTGAGCATCATCGTGACTACCTAATAGTGACAACAGTTGGTTGCCGTTACGATTGCTGAACTGTGAATTACCAATATTTCTATGCCTAGCGTTATAATCACCTATAATGATGGTAGGCTGAGTCTGAATACAGATAGGAAGGTCAGTATAATTAAACTTATCACTAGGAGCATACAGGTTAAAGATATTGAGGGCAGAGTTCCCCACGTAGATCCGCACACCATGATACTGAAGCCCTTCGGTTGACTTGGCTGGGAGTAGCTGGTGAGGAAGGGACTTCTTAACATACAAAATACAAGAGTGACTGGATTTAAGGTTATAGACAACAAAGGAGGGTAATTTAGGGGGTGGAGACCTGGTGGGAACTCTGCACTCCTGAAGGCAGACGACATCTTGAATCTTCTTGAAACATCTGAGAAAAACTCCGCCTGAGGTGTTTCCTCACCTGCTTCTCAGAGTGTACAGGGAAATGTTCATTGTTCTACGCCAGAGTGTTCATGAGAATGCTCTTGGCTCTCAACTTCCTTGTTCCTCAGTAATATCAATTGTTCTCCACTGACTATGTTCTTGGTAATGTTGATTAATCTATGCAAGCGTTTTTATTGTGATTTATTTATATTCTAAGTAGGTGTAGGTGTAGAGGAGATGGGTGTAGGTGTAGAGGAGATGGGTGTAGGTGTAGAGGAGATGGGTGTAGGTGTAGAGGAGACAGGTGTAGATGTAGAGGAGACGGGTGTAGGTGTAGAGGAGACAGGTGTAGAGGAGGAGGGTGTAGGTGTAGAGGAGACGGGTGTAGGCATAGAGGAGATGGGTGTAGGTGTAGAGGAGACAGGTGTAGGTGTAGAGGAGGGTGTACGTGTAGAGGAGAAGGGTGTAGGTGTAGAGGAGACGGGTGTAGGTGTAGAGGAGACGGGTGAAGGTGTAGAGGAGACGGGTGTAGGTGTAGAGGAGACAGGTGTAGGTGTAGAGGAGATGGGTGTAGGTGTAGAGGAGACGGGTGTAGGTGTAGACGGGTGTAGGTGTAGACGGGTGTAGGTGTAGAGGAGACGGGTGTAGGTGTAGAGGAGACGGGTGTAGGTGTAGATGTAACACGGGACGGGGTCTCACTTCCTTCTACCCCCCTTTTTCTCTCTTTACCCGTATTCTTTACTTTAGTTCCTTTAGTTCTTAACCAAGGGACCCCAAGACTTTTACTCGAGCTGACTCCACGCCACGTGGTCTCAAGACGATTTACCGACTTGAGATTCTACAACCCGTATGACGTGAAAATAGACTTCTAGCAAAGTTCTAGGATCTCCTTTCCGCCGCCACCACCAGATCAGTAACCAAAATGAGCCATGATCGAGATCTGGTTCGATCACGCTAAATAATCAACCTTGGGGCTTGATCCCCACTAGTAAACCAAAATACCCTTGAATCTTATGTGTGGAGTTAATTAAAATCAACAGGGATGATAATCCTGATTGGATGTGAATGATATACTCGGATTCGAGGAGCATAGGCGTCCACCTCAACTCGACCACGTGGGGACCACGTGACAAGGACCATTAATACAAAAGAAAAATGGAAATAATAAAAATACACATTAAGCTAATTAATTTATTCAAAAATTAAGCAAAATCTAAATAATTGTTCACTCCCTACTTGAACACTCCCTAACTGAATATGCCCTGACTATAAATTTAACGGCAATGAGTGGACTATTCCTACAATTACTCACAAAGCAACTCTACCTTCTATGTTGACCCGCTTGGGGAGAGTGCTGGACTTATGGAGGTGAGATGGTGACCTCCCCCAGTTGATCCGGCTACCACACTAATCGTCCTCTCTGCTCCTCTACCCAGAGGCCTAGATCTGTATTCTTCCACTAGTATCTAAGTTACTTTGCCAGGCTTAAGTTATAACAATTAACCTCTGTCGTACTGAATTATCCAGATTGATTGATTTATTGTACTGAAGTTAAATTACACAAACATCTTAAGGAAGAGCTATTCCCAATTACAAAATAGCTGTTTGACCTTTGAGAAAAATAGAGGACATGGCAATTGGTGACTCATGACCGTCCGGTCCCTCCGCCTTAGAGGCCTAGTTCTCGCTCGTGACGTCACTGATGGTGACAAACTCTTTCTTCTAATAATTAATATACTCTTGATATTATAAACAGTAATACTATACAATACAATTTGAATGCACAAATGACTGAAGGTTAATTTCTCTAAATAGTGAATACAACAGAATGATTCATTATATGAACAAAGGCGTCAGGTTATCCTCACCACAATTCCCCCAGGGAGGATGCTCCCATGTGCTTGGGGTCAGGTCTCTACCCGAGCCTTCTAGAACCTTCTTACAACAACCTAGATTGTTACAACCCCCCCGCACAAGCACTTAGTAAACCTTGTTAATTTGTTAAAACTAACGAGGTTTAGTATCCAAACCCACAATTTAACTCATTGCCACAAACAAAAGCTAACCTAACTAAACAAAAATTTTGACAATCATTAGAGTGTCCAACATCATCATAATAAACATGTTCAAATTCATAAAATTTCTCAGCTGTCAACTGACAGCAATCCTCCAACATCAGGAAACATACATCCTACCCTTACTGACATAGCTAAATAACATGTCCCTACTCTAACATCAAAGACTAGCTATTAAAATCTCTTGGTTCTTCTTCTTCAAAAAAAACATAAAAGTTATATCTTCAGACTGAACTTTCAGTCATCCGGGAGCGTACTACTGAACTATCAAGTTCACATCCGTGTACTATCCACTCCCCAATCAATGTCAACCTTGACATACTAAGGAACACACCTAATTTTTATTACATGTATCTAAAAATATAAAAAAATCCTATAACTATATCACAGGTTTCAGCTGACTGTACAGCTAAGTGTTCGCACTCACTATAAGTGTCAATGTTTATATTGGTCCGCCTCTCTTGTGTTCAAACATTCTGAAAAAAAAAACACTACATAATTTTCCATAACCGTTTGTTCTGGGCTTAGACAATTACATAGGGGCTTCGATTTTACTTACTGACCAATTTATAGAGTAAAGTTATCATATCTCATTATACCAGAATAATTATTTTAAATCTGTTTTTCAACATTTATAAAAAAAATGTTCAGATATTCTTTACACAGATGTTCAGAGCCAACTTTGTTGTTTGTATCAATTGTTCATATTGAGTAACTGAAAAAAAAATCGATGCTGATAGACACTGAATGTAGTCGATGACGATGTCGATCTTGCTTCTTTCCATGTGTAGACATCAATACCTGGTCCTCTTGTACTCCAATCCGGTATTTTTTTCTGACAATCTAGGTTGTTGTAAGAAGGTTCTAGAAGGCTCGGGTAGAGACCTGACCCCAAGCACATGGGAGCATCCTCCCTGGGGGAATTGTGGTGAGGATAACCTGACGCCTTTGTTCATATAATGAATCATTCTGTTGTATTCACTATTTAAAGAAATTAACCTTCAGTCATTTGTGCATTCAAATTGTATTGTATAGTGTGGTGTCTGTGTATAGCTGAGATAGTCTTGGTAGTAAGGTTGATGTAAAGTCATTCCTGGTTACTGACTTTAATACTTAAAAGACGATTACATGATAGAGTAGCTCCCAAGCTTGGCAGGCGTCCTGTGTGCTGTTTACCTTCTCTACTGGCGTCCAGCCGCCGCACATAGAAAACGGATGGTACCATTTTCTGTGAACATGACATCCCTCCTTTTCTTTAAAAAGAATGAATACAGGATGTCTACCATGCTTGTAGCACAAAGCAAAGTTATTGACACAAAGTAAGTTATTAACATATCAAGAGATATTGCATATATTTAACATTAATTAAACACACAAAGAATTTAAAACAACTTTACCACAAAGGATTTCAATGTTAAAAATACATATGCAATGTTAAACAAACATGAAAGAAACTGTAATACAAAGTTACAAAATATTGAATGAGAGATCTGCATTATTCAAACAATATTAAATTTAGTTCAGCACAACAAGTAAATACTTTGCATTACATATGAACACAATTAATCATCATATCGTGTAGGGCGTTTAACATGTCGTTTTGGACGAGAGTCCTTAAATACAAAAACATCCCTCGATGAATTGTTTATCGAGTTATAACTCATTTTTTCTTTTTCTTTTGCATGACTTTGCACTTCATCATTTTCTACACTATTTGGAATCACTTTGAAATAAGCCATATTACGTGTTATACTATGATCTCTATTACTCGCTGTTACCATAGTTCCTTTTACACTAATCACTTTATATGGTTTTGTATCATACGGCATATCTAGCTTTCCCTCTTTTTTCTTTTTAACGAGAACAGTATCTCCAACCTTTATGAATTGTTCCTTTGCACGTTGATCATGAGCAATTTTCATTTTGCCCTTGGCTAGTGCATCCTTCTGAGCGAGACGTTTATCCGTTACCTTGGCTGGCATGACAGGTAGTGCGATCCTCATAGGACGTCCAAATAAAAGTTCGCCAGGCGACTTGCCCAGTGTTCCATGCGGTGTTGCACGGTAGTTCCTGAGAAAAGCATACATAGCTTGTTTCCAGGATCGTCCTTCGGCATGAGCACAGCGTACAGCTTTCATGAGAGGTTGCATGAATCTCTCTACTTCTCCATTTGCTTGAGGATGTAGTGGCATCACACGGCGGTGTTTGAATCCAATATGCTCAGCAAAGTTGACAAAGTCTTGTCCATTAAATGGCGGTCCATTGTCCGTCTTGACAACTTCAGGAATGCCAAAGTTTGAAAAGATCTTGTCGAGTTTCGGGATGACAGCCTTTGCAGATGTGGAAGTGATGATTTCTACTTCTGGATAACGTGAGTGATCATCAATGACTACCATCAAGTACTCTCCAGTTGGTAGCGGTCCACAGAAGTCCATCGATACTTCCATCCATGGTGCAGCAGGTAGTGGTGAAGGTTGTAGAGGTGTTGGTCTTGAAGTATCCACTGCAGCTTGGCAAGGGACACAGGCATCATGCATGTCCTTAGCTTGACGATCAATGCCAGGAAACCACACCTTTTCTCGTAGCAGCTGTTTGGTCCTTACAAGACCTTGGTGTCCTTGATGTGCAAGCTTCAGAGCACGTTGCTGGAGAACAGCTGGAATGACGATACGAGTACCTCGCAGCACGGTGTCGCGTTGTTGCGTAACACTTAATTCTGTCTGGATGCGTTCAAGTGCTTTGAATGCATCTTGGTCAACTCCTGAGGGTGGGATGCGTGGAAACTTTTTCTTAGTCAATGCATCCACTGTTGCTTGCAGAGTTGGGTCCTCTAGGGTTGCAGTACGGATTTCATCAAGAGTGAGAGCCTTAGGGACTGCATCACAGGTTACAGAGTGTACATATTCCTCGGCAACTTGCTGATGCTTGGTGATGGTGAAACTGTTGGCAGGATGTCGACTGATGTAATCAGCGGGATTGCCTGCACCTGGCTTGTATTTCACCGTAAAGTTGTATGGTTGCAGACGAAGAGCCCATCTCTCAATGCGAGCTGGTGGTTTGGACTTTGGATTATTGAAGATGGTCTCCAACGGTTTGTGGTCAGTGACTATCGTGGTAAAGGGTGCACCAAGCAGATACACATTGAAGTGTTCACAGCCCCATACAAGAGCAAGAGCTTCCTTCTCTGTCTGACTGTATCGTTGCTCAACATCTGTGAGAGAACGGCTGGCGTAGGCAATTACTACTCTTGAATCTGGTTCACCAGGTTTGTGTTGGGCTAACACAGCACCTAAACCAACAGGACTAGCATCCACCGTTAACTCAGTGTCCATTGATGGATCAAAGTATGCAGCAGTCGCATTTTCTACTAGTGCATCTTTCACAGCATCAAATGCATTTTGCTCGACATCGCTCCAGTACCATGATGCATTTTTCTTCAGGAGCTCACGTAGAGGCTTCGTAATGGTAGCAAAATCTGGAATGAAGCGAGAACAGTAGTTTGCCATTCCCAGAAAACTATGTACTTCAGTGGATGTTGAAGGAGGTGCAGCATTCTTGATATCTGCAACTTTCTTAGGATCTGGAGACAGACCTTTGTCACTAAGTACATGTCCAAAGAATTCAATTTTATGTTGATTGAACTCACACTTTGCTCGGCTTAGCGTCAAATTCTTTTCTCGTAAGCGTTGCAATGTTGCACGAAGAGCTTTGTCGTGTTCAGCTTGGGTACGGCCATAAACAATGATGTCATCAGACATGTTGTCAGCATTAGGTATATCTTGCAATACCTGGCTGATGATGTGCTGGAATACTTCAGCAGCACTGTTAATACCAAAACTCAGGCGCTTGTACCTATACAGACCTCGATGTGTCGTAAACGTTGTGATGAATCGACTCTCATCATCAAGTTCAAGCTGATGATAGCCCTTGTTTAAATCTAACTTGCTGAATACAGTTGCACCATTCAAGCGGTAAATCATATCATCTACAGTGGGTGTAGGATGGCGTTCACGCATTATTGCCTTGTTGGGAACACGCATGTCTACACAAATGCGTATCTCATCTGGATTCTTCGGCTTTGGTGGAGTGACAATTGGGCTTACCCATGGTGTTGGGCCTGTTACCGGTTCAATGATATCTAGTTCTATCAGCCTATCCAGTTCGGCATCGACTTTCTTGCGAGTATGGAATGGTTGTCGGCGATGTGGTTGGGCAACTGGAATTACATCTGGGTTGATATGCAGATGTACCTTGCTATCAGTATAACAACCTATGGATTTAAACCGATCAGAAAATTCAGCAACAATAGCATCAACATTGTTTGCAGATTCCACTGCTACAGCATTAGAAAGCTGAAGTAGCCCCAATTGGTTGAAGTCTTGTAACTGAGTAAAGACTCCTTTGCATTCCTAACAACATGGAATGTAGTAATGAGCATTGCATTCTTTGACTTAATCTCTGCAGTGAAAGTTCCAATCACTGGTAAGGCTACCTTTGAAGCATAGGCAGTGGCTTTGCCATTATAGTTTTCAAGCTTTGGGAATGTTTTTTAAATTTTCATAGTGGCACTCAGCAATGGTGTCAATGTTTGATCCAGTGTCAATGAGAATTTTGAGACAAATGCCAGCAATGTATACTATAGTCTCTGGGTTGTTTGGAAGATCATTCCATTCTGTGATTGCTTGTACTCCACAAATATAATCACATTCACTGTCATCTGAGACTGGTTGTAATGAAATGTTGTCTTGTATATTATTAACATTCTTGATTTGAGGTGCAATATTGTGTTTGCCACCTCGACTCCTATGACTTGATCCTCGTACATTGCTTTTATTTATTGATTGTGGTTTCTTTAGTGCGGAACGACACATAGCACCAAAATGATTTAGTTTTCTACACTCATAGCACTTCTTACCTTGTGCAGGACAAACATTATCTTGGTGTGGGTAGTCTCCTCCACAATTGTAACATTTATTGTTGACAACCTCTGATGTGAGTCGTTGTGACTGCTTGAGTCTTGTTCCATGACTCCAGTTGTGATGTGGTTCTCGGCTCAATTTAATGTTAGGTTTGGCATGATATCTTCTACGATCATGGTGTACTCCCTGAACCTTACATACTTCATGACTGTTAGTAACAGTGGCAGAACCGTTGTGGCACTGCACTCCATGGCACGAGCATCACGTGCAGCATCTTCCATTCGACGAGCCATATCCAGTATCTTGGTAAGAGAACTTTCATCATCAACAAGTTCTAGAGCTCTTCGACGAAGACGTGTAGATGTGCATGTTTCAATTATTTGCTGTTTGATTTCTTTGTCAACATCAGCAAACTCACAATGGGCTGCTAAACCCTGCAGACGTGTATGGTATTGATCAACAGTTTCATTAGAGAGTTGTTTTGCTCTCCTGAAATGCATAATTTCCATAGCAGTATTTTGCCTTGGTTTGAAATGCTCAGTTAATTTGGCCTTGGCAGTGTCATAATCTTTGGCACCACCAGTATCTTTCAGTGTATCAAAGATATCACAAACTCTATCACCTGCATAATGAAGCAGAAAAGCACGCTTTCTTTCAGCACTTTTGATGTCAGAAACTATCAAAAAATTTTCAAACTTTTAAGCCATTTGACCCACCTCTGTGACAGGTTTGTCTGGTCACAGTCAGGATCAAATGCAGGAAATGAGGTATATTTGCCATTTTTACTGAATAAATTTAAACTTATCACTAAAATGTTCCTCAGAATATATAACACTTACTGCACTGTATATGTTATTTAAGAATTCACTGTAATTACTTTAATTTTGCAAAGCACACAAGCATTTTAATGCAAAAGTTCACAACAGTGCACAACACAGCAGCAACTGACTTCTACCTAGCCCTTGTGTACATGTGTTGTTCCTACTCACAGCAACACAGCAGTTGTTAGCAGTGGTACAGCAATTGGCAGCAGTTGGCACAACAGTAGGCAGCAGGGTTCACAGCAGTTGGCAGCAGTAGGCAGCAGTTGGTTCACAGCTGAGAATTTGTAGCACGGAGCGTCGTTTCGTAACCAAACATCGGGTTTTGTACACTGCATCAAAGCGTCGTTTCATACACAGCGTCGGCAGATTCCTCCTCACA
>WNGS01006759.1:0-17236 GCA_020271785.1 Procambarus virginalis | reverse complement strand
GCAAATCGGGCCTTGCATAGTAAGCTGAGAAGTGTGTTCTGGCTACTAGGTACGACATATATATATATATATATATATATATATATATATATACCGTACCTAGTAGCCAGAAGCACTTCTCAGCCTACTATGCAAGACCCGATATGCCTAATAAGCCAAGTTTTCATGAATTAATATATTTTCTCAAATTTTTTTCTTATGAAATGATAAAGCTACCCATTTCATTATGTATGAGGTCTTTTTTTTATTGGAGTTAAAATTAACGTAGATATATGACCGAACCTAACCAACCCTACCTAACCTAACCTAACCAATCTTTATAGGTTAGGTTAGGTTAGGTAGCCGAAAAAGTTAGGTTAGGTTAGGTTAGGTAGGTTAGGTAGTCGAAAAACAATTAATTCATGAAATCTTGGCTTATTAGGCAAATCGGGCCTTGCATAGTAGGCTGAGAAGTGCGTTCTGGCTACTAGGTACGATATATATATATATATATATATATATATATATATATATATATATATTATGAATACATACATACGGGACAAAGAGCCAGAGGTCAACCACCGCAAGCACAACTAGGTGAGTACACACACACACACACACATAATATATATATATATATATATATATATATATATATATATATATATATATATATATATATATATATATATATATTATATATATATATATATATATATATATATATATATATATATATATATATATATATATATATATATATATATATATATATATATATATGCGCCATGCTACCTCTGAAGAGACAACTAATACAACACCTATACCCCCTATTAGACTATTTTACAGGAACTTCTTTTCCACAGCTCATAAAACGGAGGAAAGGGTCCTGAAAGATATTGCTAATAGAAATGTTATCCGTACAGACAAAAATCAGAAGATACAACTGACGATTTACTATAAAACCAAGAAAACGGCCAGCCTACTCATGAGAAACTTTCCAGACATGGAGCAGAACGCTCAAAAAGAGACAAACGTCGTCTATGCGTTCAAATTCTCTCTTGGGGACTGTAAGCCTAAAAAAACTCAGTATATAGGAAAGACAACAACATCTCTTTCCAGGCGTTTAACGATGCATAAGCAACAGGGCTCCATTATCCCTTAAACTGCGCATGGCGTATATATACGCCCTGAGTAACATGTCCCACGGTATGCATGGCGTATATATACGCCATAGGATGCCATGCCCGATTCAAATGGCCCGCGGCTACACGGGGTTCACATTAGATTCCTCAGGGCTCTTGTAAACAGACGCAATTTTTAAAAAAATCGTGGGCAATATTCTCAGGTGTGAGAGGCACATTACTGTTGGAGCAACCAAGGCTGGCGCACGCAGCATGAGCGAGCAGCATTGCTGTTCAGCTTGTGACCACAGCATCGCCGAAAAAATAAAAATAAATATATAATTTTTATTATTTAGCGATGACAATATTACAGATGACCCCTGACTGTGATATAAATAACCAGGGTTGTGATAATAGCAGGATTGTTGTAATAATTAGCGCTGTAGGAGGAGTGATGCTGAGAGACGGAGGGAGACAGCATCGTTTACTGACTGTGTACTCACCTAGTTGTGCTTGCGGGGGTTGAGCTCTGGCTCTTTGGTCCCGCCTCTCAACCGTCAATCAACAGGTGTACAGTTTCCTGAGCCTATTGGGCTCTATCCTATCTACACTTGAAACTGTGTATGGAGTCAGCCTCCACCACATCGCTTCCTAATGCATTCAATTTGTCAACCACTCTGACACTAAAAAAGTTCTTTCTAATAACTCTGTGGCTCATTTGGGCACTCAGTTTCCACCTGTGTCCCCTAGTGCGTGTGCCCCTTGTGTTAAACAGCCTGTCTTTATCAACCCTGTCGATTCCCCTGAGAATCTTGAATGTGGTGATCATGTCCCCCCTAACTCTTCTGCCTTCCAACGAAGTGAGGTTTAATTCCTGTAGTCGCTCCTCGTAGCTCATACCTCTCAGCTCAGGTACTATTCTGGTGGCAAACCTTTGAACCTTTTCCAGTTTAGTCTTATGCTTGACTAGATAGGGACTCCATGCTGGAGCCGCATACTCCAGGTGTGGCCACCTGTTATTGTTTAAATTCACCATACCAGCTCAGTGGTTCTCTATGGTGAACACAAATGTAGATACTTATATATAATGTATGTTTATTAGTGTAATTTAAACAAAAAAAGGATTATGCTGGGAGGAGCCATTTGGGTGACGGGGTGACGTCGTCTGCACGATTTGTCTAGCTGTTTAGAGAGTGGCCATTATGCTCTTTGGGCGCACTACAAGCTTAGGTGTCCAGTTACGGTGCATAAAACATGTAGATATTTATATATAATATGTGTATATAGGGTAATAACACTGCAAACAGTATTGTTGGAGGAGAAAGTTTAGTGCGTGTGACCTTGAATGAGTGAGGGAACCGCCAGCCGCCAGCTGTGAATTGCGACGGCTCTTAGTGCCTGAACTAACTATATCAGCTTAGCTGTACAGTTGTGGTGAACAAAATATATACATACTTATATATAACGTCTGTATATAGTGTAATAACACCACAAATGATATTGTTGGGGAAGAAAGTTTAGTGCGTGTGCTGAGGGAGTGGCAGCGAGTGGCTGGCTGGTGTGTGGCGGTAACTCTTCGTTGCTTTTCGACTCTCAATACCAACTTAGTGGTTCGTTACGGTGAACAAAACATGCGGATACTTATAAAAAAACCTGTGAATAGAGTGTAATAGCAGCAAAACTATTTGTTTATTGTTTTATAAACATAATAATAGAATCACATATATGCACACAATACTTTTAAGTATAGCGATTATTCACCACTTTTATTATATAAATATACTACAATACACACTATTGAATAATATTACTGCAACAAAAAAATAAAAAAATCAATCGGAGACATTGAAACAATTAGGTAATAATATCTTTGTGGCAACTCCCACCTGTCAGCGCGGGTGACGCTGACTGGCCCTGATGATCGCTCTGTCAACGCTCACTTTTTGCCAGACTTCCTCGGTCAATTGCGCCCAAAATATGTCACCTACGATTTTTTTTTTATTTTTTCCCGTGCTCAGGGGACACAAATTAACGTGTTTAGAAGACGAAAAAAAAAAATTTCAATTTTTTTTCTTGCGCACAGGGGTGTAAATGTCCCCAGGACCCCTGAGCAGTGTAAGGGTTAAGGAACATATATTCTCTTCCCACAACCAAACCATCACCAGAGAAATCTTAGCAAACACACAGAAATCATTGATAGATACAGCGACAGCAGGTGGCTTGACATCTGCGAGGCACTACACATCAAGAAGTCAACACCAGCAATCAACAGCCAATTACCGCACAACTATATTCTACCCACTTCAAGACTCTGCTCCAATATAGAAACATCAAGAAATATGGGCCAATAGGCCTTCTGCAGTTCTATCTTTACCCATCTTCTGCAAATCTATACCTATTGTTCCGTGTTCTGTGTTTTGTTGAAAGTTTGTTTTTCACCCCACTATTGTATTATATCACCTCACCCAAATGCAGGTATTAGAGCCAATGCTGTTCAGTCATAAGTTGTGTGTGGATAAACTAAAGTCTTTGAAAATGTAATAAGTTTTACGAAACGCGCTCAAGTGTCGCGTCAGACTAGAAATAAAAATGAATTTTGGAGAATTGATTTTTCATTTACCGTCAACAGTAAAAAGAAACATAAGGAAAATCGAGAAAATGCGTGTTAGAATTATTAATCTTACTTTTTCGGTCATATTATAATATATATATATATATATATATATATATATATATATATATATATATATATATATAATATATATATATATATATATATAATAATAAGCTTTATTATATAATAATAAACTTGCCTAATAAGCCAAGTTTTCATGAATTAATATATTTTCTCTATTTTTTTCGTATGAAATGATAAAGCTACCCATTTCATTATGAGGTAATTTTTTTTTTATTGGAGTTAAAATTAAATGTAGATATATGACCGAACCTAACCAACCCTACCTAACCTAACCTAACCTATCTTCATAGGTTAGGATAGGTTAGGTTAGGTAGGTTAGGTAGTCGAAAAATAATTAATTCATGAAAACTTGGCTTATTAGGCAAATCGGACATTGCATAGTAGGCTGAGAAGTGCGTTCTGGCTACTAGGTACGACATATATATATATATATATATATATATATATATATATATATATATATATATATATATATATATATATATTATATATATATATATATATATATATATATATATATATATATGCAAACAAGCCTGAATGGACCCCAGGACTAGATACAACTGAAAACTCACACCCCAGAAGTGACTCGAACCCATACTCCTAGGAGCAACGCAACTGGTATGTACAGGGATGCCTTAAACCACTTGACCATCACGACTGGACATAAGGAAGTGATAGCCGAGGCTATATGAACCACTTCCCACCGGCACCTGGATGGTTATCTTGGGCATAGCATTTTATCAAATCACCTCATTTCTTGGGGCAACACGTGAGGAACACAAATGCAAACAAGCCTGAATGGTCCCCAGGACTAGATACAACTGAAAACTCACACCCCAGAAGTGACTCGAACCCATACTCCCAGGAGCAACGCAACTGGTATGTACAGGGATGCCTTAAACCACTTGACCATCACGACCGGACATAAGGAAGTGATAGCCGAGGCTATATGAACCACTTCCCCGCCGGCACCTGGATGGTTATCTTGGGCATAGCATTTTATCAAATCACCTCATTTCTGGGGCAACACGTGAGGAACACAAATGCAAACAAGCCTGAATGGTCCCCAGGACTAGATACAACTGAAAACTCACACCTCAGAAGTGACTCGAACCCATACTCCCAGGAGCAACGCAACTGGTATGTACAGGGATGCCTTAAACCACTTGACCATCACGACCGGACATAAGGAAGTGATAGCCGAGGCTGTATGAACCACTTCCCCGCCGGCACCTGGATTGTTATCTTGGGCATAGCATTTTATCAAATCACCTCATTTTTGGGGCAACACGTGAGGAACACAAATGCAAACAAGCCTGAATGATCCCCAGGACTAGATACAACTGAAAACTCACACCCCAGAAGTGACTCGAACCCATACTCCCAGGAGCAACGCAACTGGTATGTACAGGGATGCCTTAAACCACTTGACCATCACGACCGGACATAAGGAAGTGATAGCCGAGGCTATATGAACCACTTCCCCGCCGGCACCTGGATGGCTATCTTGGGCATAGCATTTTATCAAATCACCTCATTTCTTGGGGCAACACGTGAGGAACACAAATGCAATATATATATTGTGATGGTAAAGTAGTGGAGTATGGTGTTCGGCAGTCTTCCACTGGCAGATGTCAATGCCAGGCCACATATAACAACAAAAAGTAAAAAAAAGAAAAATAAAGAAGAATGACTGCTTGTCTGATAATCTGTGGTAAGGTAAGGGAAGAGACACGAAACAAAATAATAAACAATGAAATTTAATTATTCTAGAAAACAAATTTAAATAAAGACAAATTCTTGGCTGAGCAACGTGAATAGATAACAAGTGAAAAAGAACTAACATAAAAATGAATTACGATAACAGGAGGACAATATGAAACACAAGTGAAATATAATATGGTCAAAAAAATGGTGCTGGGAATATATGCGCAAGCTATTGACCGCTATTTGATCACACGAGGTGAATCAACTAGGAGTTCACAGCTGAAGAGCACAAGATATTCTGAGGTGGTGCAGCGCGCTGGCTTCAACGTTGACTTGACGACGTGCGTGAGTGGTGGAGAACTGAAGTTGCGTGTTCTCGAACGGCCAACGAGAATGCAGGAAGACATACAACTCGAAAGTTTGCTATTGAAGTGCAGTCGGCGAGGAGCTGGCGGTGAGGTGTGTGAGGGGGGAGGGGGTGCAGGTGCGTGTGGCTGTCTTGATATATACGTTTAAGCTACTGTAGAACGTATCTTGAATGTAGCTGGGAACGTGATGTATATAGGGAAGAGCAAGCTAAATCTCTTGGAAGAGATTATCGTCACAACTCTCCCCCGATGCCTGCGGTTCCGGTGAAGTCACATTCTTGGGAGGTAGAGTGGTAGGTGGAGCTGCCTCTACCTCATGAACTCTGGAGAGGGCGTCGGCGATGATGTTATCAGGCCCCTTGATGTAACAGATTTCCAGATTGAAGCCTTGAAGATATAAAGCCCATCGCAGCAGACGTTAGTTATTGAATTGGGCTTGATGTAGGAAACGTAGAGGATTGTGGTCCGAATAGATGGTAGTGGACCTAGCACCTTGCAGATATGGTGCAAAGTGTTGCAAGCTCAGGACGATGGAGAGGAGTTCCTTCTCTATAGTGCTGTAGTTTTTCTGATGAGGCTTCAACTTGTAGCTGTAGTAGCTGACAGGTAGAACCTCTTCGCCTCGTTGCTGCATTAAGACACTCCCGATGCCGGTACCACTGGCGTCGACATGGAGGATGAAAGGCTTCTTGGTATCTGGTGAGGCGAGAATAGCATTAGAACAGAGGAGGAATTTGAGTTTGATGAGTGAAGCACTATTATCGTCCTGAAAGTGATTATGGATGTTAGTAAGGATTTCCGAATTAGAAAGCGCTGTCTCAGTGTCAGTGCTTTCGGAAGGAGAAGCAGGGATGGTCTCACTGTGGCTGTATGGACCTGTAAAGGTGGTGTAGTTGGTTAGCACAGTGGGAGGAACTCCATGATAGAGTTTGAGCAGGTTGATGTGGCACAGCTGGGTCTTCCGCCGCCTATCGGGGGTCTCGAGAACGTAGTTGAAGTTATTCCTGCACTCCTTAACACGGTAGGGTCCTGAGAACCTGTTTTGTTAAGGAGAACCTGGGATAGAGAAATAGGCAAGAACTAAGTCTCCCGGTTTAAACTTCCTTACTTGGCAGTGCTGGTCGTAACGAGTCTTCATCCTCTCTTGGGCTTTCAGTAGGTTGTTTCTGGCAAAGGAATGGACCCTCTCTAGAATGTGTCGGAGGTTTTGAAGAAACTGGGGAACATTCTGATGCTCACTGAAGGTGGCATCACGTAGAGAATCCTTGAAAGCCTTGAGAGGTGTACGGCACTTACGTCCATAGAGCATCTCATAAGGAGATACTCCTAGTGACTCGTTGGGAAGACTTCTGAAAATACACATGATGAGATCAAGTTGCCTATCCCAATCCTTTGAGGTCTCATTACAAAACTTTTTTAAGAGTGCCTTGATAGTCTGATGACTACGTTCAAGAGAACCCTGTGAAGCAGGATGATAGGGGCTGGACAGTACCTGTTTGATGTTGAACTCCTCCAGAGTCCGTTTGAAGAGGTCACTGGTGAAGTTGGTGCCACAGTCGCTCTGAATCTCCCTCGGAAATCCATACTGGGTGAAGATCTTTAATAAATTCTTCACCACTGTAGCAGCCGTAATGTTTTTCACTGGAAATGCTATCGGGAATCTGGTGGTAGGACACAGGATGGTTAAGATATAGGCGTTGCCGGAACTGGTCCGAGGCAAAGGACCAACACAGTCAATAATATGTCTGTGGAAAGGTTCCTCAGGCACCTGGATGGGTGTCAGTGGTGCTCTGGGGATAGAAACATTCGGTTTACCTGCCATCTGACACACGTGATACAGTTTGACATGTTGCTTGACATCATTAACCATACCTGGCCAGTAGTAGTCTTGACGAATCCCATGGTAAGTCTTGTTGAACCCGTAGTGTGATAGTGCTCCGTGGGCCAGGTGTAGAATCGTGGGCCGCAGGCTAGTAGGAATCACTAGTTGTTCAACGTTTGCCCAATCGTCCTCCTCCTTCAAATTACTGGGTCTGTATCTGCGATAGAGTAGTTCGTTCTCCAAGAAGAACCCAGGAATACTGTCCGATTGAGTCTCAGCCTGAAAGAATAATGGTGTCAAGGTAAGATCTTCTCTCTGTAACTTACGGAACTCCAAAGCGGTCAGATTAGGGGGTAGTTTCGAAGGGCCTTAAGGGACAGCGGTAGCAGTAGAGTCAGCTGGCTTTGGTCGTGCAGCTTGAGCACGGGTGGTCACCATAAAAGGAGGAGAAACTTCATCACTCTCTTGAACCTTTGCTGGAACATGCTTAAAAATCGGATTATCCAACACAGAGTTACCCACCTGGGGTTTGTCCTTGACGATCAGGTTGGTCGGTTGCAGGTCTTCTGCCAAGTCGTTGCCCAGGAGAAGTTGCACTCCAGGCATGGGAAAAGGCTTTTCCCTGACGGCGATTTGGACTTCACCGGTCACGAAGGGACAATCCAGGTGGACTCTGGCAAGAGGATAAGGAGTAGTAGCAGTAAGGTCCGTGATGAATACAGTCTCTCCTGTGTAGGCGACGTTGGGCACAGCTGATTTCAAGACGATCGATTGAAGAGCCGCTGTGTCCCTCAAGATCTTAAGTCCAAAACGTCCCTCAGAATCTGAACCGTGGGTAGTGATAGTTCCTGGATACAGATGCTTGCTAAAGAGAGAGAGATCATTAACATGAACACCAACATTCATTACAGGCTTACCGGACTTAAGAGGAGTAGGTTTGGGCTTAGTGGATTCTGTGTTACCTTTAGATTGGGCCTTACCACATTTTTCTATGGTATGTCCATAGAGTCGACAATACCTACAGTACAGTTGAGAGGTACCTTGATCTGGGCTCACTTTCTCGTAACTGTACCAAGACTTCTTACTGGTAGGTTGTTCTGGTGTCAGCCGGTGGATGAGGCTGTAAGTGTCAGCTGACTTCGCGCATTTCACCAAATCGGTCTCTTCCTTATCTGCTAAGTATAAACGGACAGGAGGAGGTACACGCCTCAAGAATTCTTCAACCAGTATGAGGTTGACGAGCTCTGGAAAAGTAGAGACATGTGCTGCCTCCAGCCATTTCATGAAATATCTCCGTTTGGTGTTAGCAAATTCTAAGAAGGTGGTGGTACTTGCCTTTACGTAGTCACGGAACTTTCGTCGGTAGCTTTCGGTGGAGAGAAGGTAGGCGTCCAACACAGCTTGCTTCAGGGTTGTGTAGTCGTTTTCAGATGCCAAAGTGCTGAGTGTGACTGCTGCTCTACCTGTTAGATGCACTCGGAGAAGGGTAGCCCATTGGTCGTCAGGCCAACTAAGTTGATTAGCAAGGGTCTCAAAAGTCGTGAAAAAAACATCAACCTCCGTTTCTATGAACGGTGGCATTAACTTACTTGCATGGGAGATTTTGAAACTTGGAGGAAGACTAGCTGCAGCTTGCTGGAGTTGAGCCTGGTGTGTAGTGTCCATCGTGAGTTCTCTGTCACGACATTCTAGAGCCGTTTCCGCTTGCCGTTTGTCGTGTTCGCGTTGCATCTCTAGTTGTTGTCGTCTTGTTTCAAGTTGTACTTTTTCACGCTCTTTGAATAGGGCCAATTCTCGATCCTGTTGTTCCTTAAGCAATGCGGCCTCTTCTTTCTTGAGTTGGAGCTCTCTTTCTTGCTCTTCCTTTCTGATTGCAGCTGCTTCCTTTTGTTGCTCCCGCTCGATTTTAGCAAGTTCTAGTTTGAGCTTCATTGCTGTCAAGTCATGCTTATCTGAAATAGTGTATTGTTCGTGAGTATCAGAGTCTATAATCCCTTCATCTAAAAAATGATCTAATAGTAGATTATGTACTTCATGCTTGTTGGCTTCATGGGGAACTTCTACGTGATACTCATGTGCAAGAGTTAACAAGTCGACACTCTTAGCATGACGTAAGTTCTCTATTTCACCTTCTGGATCTGACTGGAAAGCTTGCATACGAAACATAGTGAAAATAGCAAATAAATGAGACACGAATATACTGTGGTGATATGGTGAATGTCAGAAACAGGAAACGTGGCAACTGATACCTATCCTGTGAAATTGTTAATATTTAAAGTTAATTCAAAATGGTAAATGATTAAGGTCGCAGGAAATCTTGTACCCGGTACTCACTGTGGGAGGATAAAGGCAAGAAAATCCTACTAATTAGTTGAAACTGAGTTTCGAAAAACAAGTGAAACATTAAATGGTTCCAAAGTAAATTAGGTAGTCCAAAAATGTAGGCATACCTTGCCGAGTCACTATAGAACATAAGCAAGTTTCCCACTGAAATTAAATATGGTACTTACAGAATTAGCGAACTTCGTGCTCAAAAGAAAGAAAGCTAATTCCCTACCTTAAGTAAGTACCATCAATTCTGACCGACGAGTAGGGGTGCGAGTGTCAACTGGTGACAAAAACTATTGGCGAGGTCCCAACTCGTCAATAAAAGTCCGTGCGAGAGGAACTTTGGCCCTCTTTATCCTCCTAGAGTCGGATTGCAGAAATTAGGTGCTATTGACCCGGAGACAGACCACAGTACCAGGGTACCTATATGATAATCTGTCGAAAATATGAGAAATATCTGAGGGACAAAAGGTGTTAAGCACGGGTAATAACACGGAGGAAGAGACGACCAATTAAGAGTATGACTGCGGCCTACAGTCACCACGTAATCCAAAGTTGTCTCACACTCACCATATGCTACTCCCGGAATGCACAATATACACAGCACCATATGAATAATAAAAGGGATTAGTGATAGTATTGAAAGCAAGGGAATAAAGCCAAGTACGCTTACCACAATTACCAATACCTGAGGGAAGTTCCCAAGTATACGTGAGACTCCTAGGACAGGCCCCCAATTATATGTGACAGTAATGTAGTGGAGTATGGTGTTCGGCAGTCTTCACTGGCAGATGTCAATGCCAGGCCACATATAACAACAAAAAGTAAAAAAAAAGAAAAATAAAGAAGAATGACTGCTTGTCTGATAATTTGTGGTAAGGTAAGGGAAGAGACACGAAAGACAAAATAATAAACAATGAAATTTAATTATTCTAGAAAATAAATTTAAATAAAGACAAATTCTTGGCTGAGCAACGTGAATAGATAACAAGTGAAAAAGAACTAACATAAAAATGAATTACGTTAACAGGAGGACAATATGAAACACAAGTGAAATATAAAATGGTAAAAAAATGGTGCTGGGAATATATGCGCAAGCTATAGACCGCTATTTGATCACACGAGGTGAATCAACTAGGAGTTCACAGCTAAAGAGCACAAGATATTCTGAGGTGGTGCAGCGCGCTGGCTTCAACGTTGACTTGACGACGTGCGTGAGTGGTGGAGAACTGAAGTTGCGTGTTCTCGAACTGCCAATGAGAATGCAGGAAGACCCACAACTCGGTAGTTTGCTAGTGAAGTGCAGTCGGCGAGGAGCTGGCGGTGAGGTGTGTGAGGGGGGAGGGGGGTGCAGGTGCGTGTGGCTGTCTTGATATATACGTTTAAGCTACTGTAGAACGTATCTTGAATGTAGCTGGGAACGTGACGTATATAGGGAAGAGCAGGCTAAATCTCTTGGAAGAGATTATCGTCACAATATATATATATATATATTATATATATATATATATATATATATATATATATATATATATATATATAGTATACCATGGAGGAATCATTTTTTTATTTAATTATATAAAAAAATTATTCCTCTGAAGATGTATAATATATGAAAGTACTTAAGGAAATTCTGTTTCAATTCGTCCTCCGTGGTCTGATACTCAATTTTTCATCATGTGTTAATTTTTGTGATACCACACACACACGTGCATGTTACACACAACATTATTATATTATATTGTGACGGTAAAGTAGTGGGAGTATGGTGTTCGGTAGTCTTCCAATGGCAGTGTCAATGCCTGGTCACATACACAAACAAAAAAAGAGGACTGCTTGCCTGATCGTCTGTGGTAAGGTAGGGAAAGACACACAAAACACAAAATATGAACAATGAAATTTTTAATTACTCTAGAAAACAAATTTAAATAAAGACAATTCCTGGCTAGGCAAAGTGCAAGTATAAGAAGTGAAAAACTAAACATAACAATGAATAAGTAATGGTTTACGTTAACATATACAAAAATATTAATAAAAAGTAATTAGAAATAGTGCTGGGAATATAAGCGCAAGCTTAGAACCGCTACTTGATACACGAGGGTATATCAATTAGATTTTTTTTTTTTTTTTTTTTTTTTTTTTTTTTTTTTTTTTTTTTTTTTTTTTTTTTTTTTTTTTTTTTTTTTTTTTTTTTTTTTGAGATATTAACAAGAGTTGTTACATTTGTACAGCCAACTAGTACGCGTAGCGTTTCGGGCGGTCCATGTAATACGATCCACGCCTCGAAGAATCGTTTTACACAACCAAGTTCACATTTTTACTGTTGCGTTAAACAGAGGTTCCAGTTAAGGAATTGCGCCCCAGTAAATCCTCCCGGCCAGGATACGAGCACATGACATAGCGCTCGCGGACACGCCAGGCGAGTGTCTTACAATTACACCACGGAGACTGTTAACTGTTCACAGACTGTTCACAGCCTAGAGCACAAGATATTCTGAAGAAAGAAGGTCTATTGGTATTGACCTAAAAGTTGACTTGTGTAGAGGGCGTGCGTAGTGCGAAAGCAGAAGTGGTGTGATCTGGACCAACCAACCAAATCAGAATGAAGGCAGGCCGACACTGGTCGTTAAGTCGTTGAAGTGTCGCGCTGAGCCTTGTTGAGGCGAAGTGGTGGGGGGTGCAGGCTGGGGGGTAGGCAGGTGTGGTGGCTGCCTTGACAAACGTTTGCTACTGCTGCACGTATCTTTACTGTAGCAATGCAACCGTGACGATTGGAAGGGAAAAAGAGCAGGCTAAATCTCTCTTGAAAGAGATACTGTCAGAGCTCTCCCCCGATGCCTGCGGTTCCGGAAGAAGCTACGTCTCGGGAGGGGTGAGGGTAGGTGGAGTGCCTCTACCTCAAGAACTCTGGAGAGGGCGTCGGCGATGTTATCAGGCCCTTTGATGTAAAAGTCTTTCAAGATTGAAGTTTGAAGATATAAAGCCCCATCGCAGCAGACGTTGGTTATTGAATGGGCTTGATGTAGGGAGCGTAGAGGATTGTGGTCCGAGTTAGAGGTAGTGGACCCAGCACCTTGCAGGTATGGTGCAAAGTGCTGCAAGTTCAGGCACTATGGAGAGGAGTAGTTCCTTCTCTATAGTGCTGTAATTCTTCTGGTGGGTTTTCAACTTGTAGCTGTAGTAGCTGAAGGTAGGATCTCCTCGCCTCGTTGTTGAATCAGGACACCCCCGATGCCTGTACCACTGGCATCGACATGGAAGATGAAAGGCGTCGTGATATCTGGCGAGCGAGAATAGGATTAGAACAGGTGAGGAATTTGAGTTGTTCTAAGGCAACGGTTTGCTCTCTGTTCTAATTATACCGTTGCTTGGGAATGGTTAAGCTGATTAATGGGGAGTTCGCTACCGTACTAATTTCATCAAAAACCCTACATTAATAGGGAGCAAGTCCAAGGAAGCGCAAGAGCTGCTCCTGGTAGTAGGCGTGGATACTGTTTGATGGCTTGGGTGTGGATATTTAACGGAGCCAGGATGCCACTCTCTATAACATGACACAGGTACCGCTCTTTACCTTTGGCAAAGGTGGACTGCCCAGGTTGATGGTGAGGACGGGCCGGCTGTCAGGGCTTGGAGAACAGTCGTTGCATCTGGAGCAGATGTTCGCTCCAGGGTTGGATGATACAACGATATCATTTAAATAGGGCGTAGTTGTTTTCCAAGCACCTGATGACGCGGTTGAACAGCTCTATGAAAGGGGCCGGGGGCATTGCATTCAAGTCCAAAGGGAAGGCGTTGCATATTCTGAAAAGTCGCATGGGGTGATAAAAGCAGATATTTCTTTAGCTCGCTCCATTAAGCACACCTGATAATAGGCCCTTGAGTAAGTCCACCGGGGACAGGTAGCGGGCAGTACAATGGCGTCAAGGATGTCATCAATCCTAGGGAATGGGTACGCATCTTTGATTGTCACACTATATAACTTTCGGTAATCGGTACATAACCGGACCTTACCTTGGTGTTTTGGTACCAAGATACATGGTGATGCCCAGGGGGAACTCACAAGGGGTAGCCGTACATTGTCTAGGACGGTACTGTACCCCTCAAGCACGCCGACTCTTCTTGCTAGGGTGATTCAGTAGAAGGTTGGCGAATCGGCTGGTGTCAGGTTAGAAGTTGGATGTCGTGCCGAGTCACAGTACACTCTTGTGGATCATCTCGAAACAGATCCTGATGTTCTCTTGAGAGTTTGGTGAGTGAAGCACTATTATCGTCATGAAAGTAATTATGGATATCAGTAAAAATTTCGGTTGGGACAAGCGCGCCTCAGCTGCAGGGCTTTCGGGGGAGGAGAGCAGGGAAGGTTCACTGTGGCGGTATACTGGACTGTACAGGTTGAGTAGCTTCATTAGCCAACAGTGATGAGTACCATGATATAGCTTCAGCAGGTGAGTGGCACAAATGGGTCTTCCGCCGCCTATCGGTGGGTCTCGAGAAACGAGTTGTGATTATTTCTGCACTCCTTGACACGTTAGGGTCCTGAAACCTGTTTTGAAAGGGAGAACCTGGGATAGGGAAATAAGATAGAACGAAGTCTCCCTGTTTAAATTTTCCTTACTTTGCTGGCTGGTCGTAATGAGTTTTCATCCTCTCTTCGGCTTTCGATAGATTGTTCTTGGCAAAGAAATGCACCCTCTCGAGAATGTGATGTAGGTTTTGAGGAAACTGGGGCACATTTTGATGCTCACTGAAGGTGGCGTTACGTAGAGAGTCTTTGAAGGCCTTGAGAGGAGTACGGCACTTACGTACGGAGAGCATCTCATAAGGAGAGATATTCTAGTGACTCATGGGAAGACTTTGAAAATACACATGATGAGATCAAGTTGCTCATCCCATTCCTTTGAGGTCTCATTGCAACACTTTTTTAGGAGTGCCTTGATAGTCTTATGACTACGCTCAAGTGAACCCTGTGAAGCAGGGTGGTAGGGGCTGGACAGTACCTGTTTGAGTTTGAACTCTCCAGTTGTCCGTTGTAAGAGATCACTGGTGAAGTGGTGCCACAGTCACTTGAATCTCCCTTGGAAATCTATATTGGGTGAAGATCTTCGCAAATTTTTCACCACTGTAGCAGCCCGTCATGTTCTTTACTGGAAACTGCTATGGGGAATCTGGTGGTAGGACACAGGTAGGTTGAGTATAGGCGTTGGCCGAACTGGTCCGAGGTAAAGGACCAAGACAGTCAATAATAAGTTTGTGGAAAGGTTCCGCAATCACTGATGCCTCGGTGTCAGTGGTGCTCTGGGGATAGAAAAGTTCGGTTTACCTGCTTTCTGACTCACGTGGCATTGCTTTACATTTTGCTTTACATCATTAACCACACCTGGCTCGTAGTAGTCTTGTCGAATTACATGGTAAGTCTTGTTAAAACCGAAGTGTGACAGTGCTCCGTGGCCAGGTGTAGATTAGTGGGCCGCAGGCTGGTAGGAATCACTAGTTGTTGAATGTAGGCACAATCGTCTCCTCCTTCATTTACTTGTTGTATCTGCGATAGAGCAAACTCGTTCTCTAGGAAGAACCTAGGGATACTGCCAGGTTGAGTCTCAGACTGGAAGAACAATGGTGTCAAGGTAATATCCTCCCTCTGTAACTTACAAAACTCCAAAGCACGGTGAGATTTGGGGGTAGTTTCGATGGGTCTTGAGGGACAGCGGGTAGCAGTAGAGTCAGCTGGTTGATGCCGTGCAGCTTGTGCACGGGTAGTAACCAAAACAGGAGGAGAAACTTCATATCACTCTCTTGAACCTTGTGCTGAAATCATGCTCACAAAATAGGTTATCCAACAGAGTTGCTCACCTGGGGTTTGTCCTTGAAGATCAGGTTGGTCGGTTGCAGGTCTTCCGCCAAGTCGTTTCCCAGGAGAATTTGCACTCCAGACATGGGAAAAGCCTTTTCCCATGCCTGCCCTGACGGCGACTTGGAACTTCACCCGGTCACGAAGGGACAATCCAGGATGGGACTCTGGTCAAGGAGGATAAGGAGCAGTAGCAGTGAGGTCCGTGATGAAGACAGTCTCTCCTGTGTAGGCGACATTGGGCACAGGCTCGATTTCAATAGTATCGATTGAAAAGCCGCTGTGTCCCTTAAGATCTTAAGTTTAAAACGTCCCTCAGAATCTGAACCGTTGGTAGTGATAGTTCCAGGATACAGATGCTTGCTGAAGAGAGAAAAGATCATTAACATGAACACCAACATTCCTCACAGGCTTACTGGACTTAGGAGGAGTCTGTTTGGGTTTGATGGATTTAGTGTTATTCTTTACTATGGGAGACCCACATTTTCTATGGTATGTCCATAGAGGTTGCAATACCTACAATACAATTTGCGAGGTACCTGATCTGGACTCCGTTTCTCGTAACTGTACCAAGACTTCTTACTGGTAGGTGGGTTTGGTGTCAGCCGGTGGATGAGGCTGTAAGTGTCAGCCGACTACGCACATTTCACTAGGTCGGGATCTCTTCCATATCTGCTAAATATAGACGGACAGGAGGAGGGACACGCCTCAAGAATTCTTCAACTATCATAAGGTTGATGAGTTCTGCAAAGTTAGAGACATGTGCTGCCTCCAGCCATTTCAAAAATATCTCCGTTTGGTGTTGGCAAATTCTAAAAGGGTGGGGGGGGGGTGGGTTTACTGGGCCTTTCATGTAATCAACGGATTTACGTCCGGTAGGCTTTCGGTGGAGAGAAGGTAGGCGTCCAACACTGCTTGCTTCAGGGTCCTGGTAGTCCTTCTCAGACGCCAAAGTACGGAGTGTGACTGCATGCTCTACCTGTAAGATGTACTCGGAGAAGGGGGGCCCATTGGTCAGACAGGCCAGCTGAGATGATTAGCAAGGTTCTCCAAGTTTGTAAAAAAAACATCTATCTCTGACTCTACGAACCCCGGTGCCTTATACTTACTTGCATGGGAGACATTGAAACTTGGAGGAAGACTGGCTATAGCTTGTTGGCGTTATTTTTCCACCCGTGAGTTCTTTTTGACGACTTTCTATAGCCAGATCAGCTTGCTGTTTTTCATGCTCGCGTGTTATCTCCAGGTTGACGTGTTTGGCTTCAGTTGTACTCGTGCACGCTCTCTGAGTATGACCAACTCACGTTCTTGCTTTCCTTGGAGGAGGAGGGCCTCTCCGTCACTTTCTTCTTTCCT
>WNGS01006758.1:61933-86555 GCA_020271785.1 Procambarus virginalis | reverse complement strand
GCAGGATAAAGATTTGGGATGTGACGGGTAGGTTAGAGAGTAATATACTCTCTCTCTCTCAAGGTTAGAGAGTATATTACAATGATGATTTCCATTCTTGTAAAGCCATTAGCCCTCATAACGTTTCGGGCAGGTCCTTAATCTAACATAATTTAAGTAGGTAATTTCCAGCAAAATTGAAAAGAAATGTTTTCAGGTACATTGTAAGAAAATTTGACACAATACACAAATATTAGATTAATACACAATAATGACACTATACAATAATGACAATACACAATAATGACAATATACAATAATGACAAATATAGAAAGTACATTAGGGTAAAATTTGAGGGTTATCAACTGGTTTCATTGTAGCCCAATTTGAGGATCATTACAAGGAATAATGTAGTAAAAATGCTCTCAATATAACAACCATGATGAACAAATCCACAAGGGCCGTGACGAGGATTCGAACCTGCGTCCGGGAGCATCCCAGACACTGCCTTAATCGGACTGAGCTACGACAGGATTAAGGCATGTCTGGGATGCTCCCGGACGCAGGTTCGAATCCTCGTTACGACCCTTGTGGATTTGTTCATTTGATGCATCACGTTAGTGTGATCTGTGTGTGTAACAACCATGATATACGGTGATAGCAATGATGACAAAGGTAACGATTGTACGGCTTGGGTATATATATAGGGGGATTGGGTAGCACTAGATACAGTGCGAGTATAAAGCATTAGGTAGTAAACTATGAAGATGAAACTAGGTACTTTTTGGTTATATTTTTAAATAAGGCAAAAGTTGGACAACTTTTCAATTCGTTAGGGAGTGAGTTCCATAAACAAGGCCTCTTATTTGCATAGAATGTTTATATAGATTAAGTTTGACTCTGGGGATATGAGATATTTATTTCTGGTGTGGTGATTATGGGTTCAATTACATGTGTCCAGGAAGAGTTTTAGAACAGAGTTTGCATTTAAGAACAATGTTTTGTAAATTTAAAATGGCACAAGAGAATGTCTGGAGTGAGTGTATGTTTAGCATGTTTAGGTATTTACACAGGGGTCTGAGTGTTGTCTGAAGCAGAGTTTGTTATTATTCTGATAGCAGATTTTTTCTGGGTGATGGACTTGAGGTAGTTTGCAATGGTTGAACCCCATGCATAGAAACCATATTAAAGATTGGGATAGAATAGTACATAGTATAGTGAGAGAAGAGCAGAGCTTGGAACATAATATCTGATTTTATAGAGTATACCAACCGTTTTTTAGACACTCTTGGTTATGTGTTGTATGTGGTGCTGAAGGTGAGTCTTTTGTCTAAGTATAGGCCAAGAAACTTTCCATCAATTTTACTGCTGATGTTAACATTGTCTATCTGAAACTGAATTGCATTTGTTGATTTGCTTCCAAATAAGATGTAATAGGTCTTTTCTATGTTTAGTGCGAGTTTGTTAGTTGACATCCATAAGTGGACTTTTTTTAAATTCAGTATTTACAACATTATTTAATGTGTGTGTGGGTTGGGGTCTGAGTAGATGAGGGTAGTATTGTCAGCAACAATATAGGTTTAAAGATATTAGAGACATTAGGCAGATCATTGATGTATTTAAGAAATAGGAGAGGTCCCAGGACGCTGCCCTGTGGCACTCCTACGGGTAATGGTAGAGTGGGAGAGGTTACATCATTGATGGCTACACATTTGGTGTCTATCACTAAGATAGGAGCGAATATAGTTCAGCGCAAGTCCTCAGATTCCATAAAGCTGGAGTTTCCACTTTTTATCTGCGTCATTTAATTCTAGGCCAAATTTCTTGCCTAACAATACTAAATTTGACTTGGTAAGTTTAAGGGCTGGCGTACAGAAGGGGAAACTATGAGAGATGATAAATTCCTAGGGATATTACATTGGGACACAGAACTCGGAACCAAGTCCGTACAAGACATGATGGACTATGTCACCCAAAAATGTCAGGAGGCTGTAAGCAGGTTTGTCCCAGCCCAACAGGAAAAAACAGAGAAGCAAAGGAAGAATCCGTGGTTTAATAGGGAATGTATGAAAGCAAAGGAGCTGAACAAAAGGGCATGGAGGAACTTTCGTAATAACAGAACACCAGAAGTAGAGAGAGATACCAGAGAACCAGGAACGAGTATGTCAGTGTGAGAAGAGCAGCTGAGAAAAGGTATGAAAATGATATAGCTAACAAAGCCAAGACTGAACCAAAGCTACTACACAGTTCACATCAGGAGGAAGACAACATTGAAGGAACAGGTGATTAAACTAGGGTGGGCGAGGACAGGTACACAGAGAATGACAAAGAGGTGTGTGAAGAACTCAACAAAGGTTCCAGGAAGTCTTTACAATAGAACAGGGAGATATCACGGCGCTGGGAGAGGTGGCAGCAAACAGGTGACCTTGGATAGGTTCGAAATTACAAGAGATGAGGTCAAAAAGCACCTATTGGAGCTGGATGTGAGAAAAGCTGTTGGGCCGGATGGAATCTCGCCATGGGTATTGAAAGAGTGTGCAGGAGCACTTTGCTTACCACTCTCCATAGTGTATAGTAAGTCACTGGAAACGGGGGACCTACCAGAAATATGGAAGACTGCTAATGTAGTACCAATATACAAAAAGGGTGACAGACAAGAGGCACTGAACTACAGGCCAGTGTCCTTAACTTGTATACCATGCAAGGTGATGGAGAAGATTGTGAGAAAAACCTAGTAACACATCTGGAGAGAAGAGACTTTCGTGACAACCCATCAACATGGGTTCAGGGAGGGTAAATCTTGCCTTACAGGCTTGATAGAATTCTACGCTCAGGTGACAAGAATTAAGCAAGAAAGAGAAGGGTGGCGGACTGCATTTTTTTGGACTGTCGGAAAGCCTTTGACACAGTACCCCATAAAAGGTTGATGCATAAGCTGGAGAAACAGGCAGGAGTAACAGGTAGGGCGCTCCAGTGGATAAGGGAGTACCTAAGCAATAGGAAACAGAGAGTTACAGTGAGGGGTGAGACCTCAGACTGGCGTGAAGTCACCAGTGGAGTCCCACAGGGCTCTGTACTTGGACCTATCCTGTTTTCTGATATACGTAAATGATCTCCCAGAGGGTATAGACTCATTCCTCTCAATGTTTGCTGACGACGCCAAAATATGAGAAGGATTAAGACAGAGGAGGACAGCTTGAGACTTCAAGAAGACCTGGACAAGCTGCAGGAATGGTCGAACAATGGCTGTTAGAGTTTAACCCAAGCAAATGTAATGTAATGAAGATAGGGGTAGGAAGCAGGAGACCAGATACAAGGTATCATTTGGGAGATGAAATACTTCAAGAGTCAGAGAGAGAGAAAGACCTGGGGGTTGATATCACGCCAGACCTGTCCCCTGAAGCTCATATCAAGAGGATAACATCAGCAGCATATGCCAGGTTGGCTAACATAAGAACGGCCTTTAGAAACTTGTGTAAGGAATCTTTCAGAACATTATATACCACATATGTCAGACCAATCCTGGAGTATGCGGCTCCAGCATGGAGTCCCTATCTAGTCAAGCATAAGACTAAACTGGAAAGGTTCAAAGGTTTGCCACCAGACTAGTACCCGAGCTGAGAGGTATGAGCTACGAGGAGCGATTGCAGGAATTAAACCTCACTTCGTGGAAGACAGAAGAGTTAGGGGGGACATGATCACCACATTCAAGATTCTCAGGGGAATCGACAGGGTTGATAAAGACAGGCTGTTTAACACAGGGGCACACGCACTAGGGGACACAGGTGGAAGCTGAGTGCCCCAATGAGCCACAGAGATATTAGAAAGAACTTTTTTAGTGTCAGAGTGGGGTGACAAATGGAATGCATTAGGAAGCGATGTGGTGGAGGCTGACTCCATACACAGTTTCAAATGTAGATATGATAGAGCCCATTATGCTCAGGAAATTGTACACCTGTTGATTGACGGTTGAGAGGCGGGACAAAGAGCCAGAGCTCAACCCCCGCAAGCACAACTAGGTGAGTACAACTAGGTGAGTACACACACACACACACCACACACACACACACACACACACACACACACACACACACACACACACACACCACACACACACACACACAATGCAATGGAATGCACTAGGAACTGATGTGGTGGAGGCTGACTCCATACACAGTTTCAAGTGTAGATATGATAGAGCCCAATAGGCTCAGGAAACTGTACACCTGTTGATTGACGGTTGAGAGTCGGACCAAAGAGCCAGAGCTTAACCCCCCCCCCCACGCAAACACAATTAGGTGAGTACACACACACACACACACACACACACACACACACACACACACACACACACACACACAAGGGGCCAGGTAGCCTGGTGGATATCGCACAGGACTTGTAATTCTGTGGCGCGGGTTCGATTCCCACACCCGGCAGAAACAAATGGGCAAGTTTCTTTCACCCTGAATGCCCCTGTTACCTAGCAGTAAATAGGTACCTGGGAGTTAGTCAGCTGTCACGGGCTGCTTCCTGGGGTGTGTGTGTGTGTGTGGTGTGGGGGAAAAAAAAAGTAGTTAAGTGTAGTTAGTAAACAGTTGATTGACAGTTGAGAGGCGGGCCGAAAGAGCAAAGCTCAACCCCCGTAAAATACAACTAAGTGAATACACACACACATAGTATAATAGTAGTCATATATAACCCCCCACCGAATGACAGAAGACCCAGACAGGAATATGATAGAAACAACATGGCCACCATCAATATAATAGAGAGAGCAGCTTCTGTGGCTAGCAGGAACGGATCCAGACTTCTAATCATGGGAGAATTCAACCATGGGAAGATAGATTGGGGGAACAGAGACCCACACGGAGGCCAGACACATGGAGAGCTAAGCTGCTGGATGTGGCAACAAGAAACTTTCTAAGTCAACACGTCAAGGGACCGACAAGAATGAGAGGAGGGGATGAACCAGCCTTGCTTGATCTGATATTTACCCTAAATGAGTCGGATATAAGGGAAGTTAAGTTGGAAGCCCCCTTGGGAATGAGTGATCATAGTGTATTGAGCTTTGAGTACCTGGTTGATCTAGGAATTATCACCCCCAAAAAAGAACTGGGAACCAAAGGGCTGGCGTACCGAAAGGAGATGAATAAATTCCTATGGGATATACATTGGGACACAGAACTCGGAACCAAGTCCGTACAAGACATGATGGACTATGTCACCCAAAAATGTCAGGAGGCTGTAAGCAGGTTTGTCCCAGCCCAACAGGAAAAAACAGAGAAGCAAAGGAAGAATCCGTGGTTTAATAGGGAATGTATGAAAGCAAAGGAGCTGAACAAAAGGGCATGGAGGAACTTCCGTAATAACAGAACACCAGAAAGTAGAGAGAGATACCAGAGAACCAGGAACGAGTATGTCAGTGTGAGAAGAGCAGCTGAGAAAAGGTATGGAAATGATATAGCTAATAAAGCCAAGACTGAACCAAAGCTACTACACAGTCACATCAGGAGAAAGACAACAGTGAAGGAACAGGTGATTAAACTTAGGGTGGGCGAGGACAGGTACACAGAGAATGACAAAGAGGTGTGTGAAGAACTCAACAAAAGGTTCCAGGTCTTTACAATAGAACAGGGAGATATCACGGCGCTGGGAGAGGTGGCAGCAAACCAGGTGACCTTGGATAGGTTCGAAATTACAAGAGATGAGGTCAAAAAGCACCTATTGGAGCTGGATGTGAGAAAAGCTGTTGGGCCGGATGGAATCTCGCCATGGGTATTGAAAGAGTGTGCAGGAGCACTTTGCTTACCACTCTCCATAGTGTATAGTAAGTCACTGGAAACGGGGGACCTACCAGAAATATGGAAGACTGCTAATGTAGTACCAATATACAAAAAGGGTGACAGACAAGAGGCACTGAACTACAGGCCAGTGTCCTTAACTTGTATACCATGCAAGGTGATGGAGAAGATTGTGAGAAAAAACCTAGTAACACATCTGGAGAGAAGAGACTTCGTGACAACCCATCAACATGGGTTCAGGGAGGGTAAATCTTGCCTTACAGGCTTGATAGAATTCTACGATCAGGTGACAAAAATTAAGCAAGAAAGAGAAGGGTGGGCGGACTGCATTTTTTTGGACTGTCGGAAAGCCTTTGACACAGTACCCCATAAAAGGTTGATGCATAAGCTGGAGAAACAGGCAGGAGTAACAGGTAGGGCGCTCCAGTGGATAAGGGAGTACCTAAGCAATAGGAAGCAGAGAGTTACAGTGAGGGGTGAGACCTCAGACTGGCGTGAAGTCACCAGTGGAGTCCCACAGGGCTCTGTACTTGGACCTATCCTGTTTCTGATATACGTAAATGATCTCCCAGAGGGTATAGACTCATTCCTCTCAATGTTTGCTGACGACGCCAAAATTATGAGAAGGATTAAGACAGAGGAGGACAGCTTGAGACTTCAAGAAGACCTGGACAAGCTGCAGGAATGGTCGAACAAATGGCTGTTAGAGTTTAACCCAAGCAAATGTAATGTAATGAAGATAGGGGTAGGAAGCAGGAGACCAGATACAAGGTATCATTTGGGAGATGAAATACTTCAAGAGTCAGAGAGAGAGAAAGACCTGGGGGTTGATATCACGCCAGACCTGTCCCCTGAAGCTCATATCAAGAGGATAACATCAGCAGCATATGCCAGGTTGGCTAACATAAGAACGGCCTTTAGAAACTTGTGTAAGGAATCTTTCAGAACATTATATACCACATATGTCAGACCAATCCTGGAGTATGCGGCTCCAGCATGGAGTCCCTATCTAGTCAAGCATAAGACTAAACTGGAAAAGGTTCAAAGGTTTGCCACCAGACTAGTACCCGAGCTGAGAGGTATGAGCTACGAGGAGCGACTGCAGGAATTAAACCTCACTTCGTTGGAAGACAGAAGAGTTAGGGGGGACATGATCACCACATTCAAGATTCTCAGGGGAATCGACAGGGTTGATAAAGACAGGCTGTTTAACACAAGGGGCACACGCACTAGGGGACACAGGTGGAAACTGAGTGCCCAAATGAGCCACAGAGATATTAGAAAGAACTTTTTTAGTGTCAGAGTGGTTGACAAATGGAATGCATTAGGAAGCGATGTGGTGGAGGCTGACTCCATACACAGTTTCAAGTGTAGATATGATAGAGCCCAATAGGCTCAGGAACCTGAACACCTGTTGATTGACGGTTGAGAGGCGGGACCAAAGAGCCAGAGCTCAACCCCCGCAAGCACAACTAGGTGAGTACACACATAACAGTCACTAGGCCAGTGGTCCACACAACACCACGTTCACACAAGCACCTAACACAATACATCGAAATATTATATACAGACCAAATATTAATTAAATATGAATATACATAAATGTACTAATTATACACATTAATTATTAATTCATATATTATTTATATATATAGGGGTACCACCTCTGGTACAATTGTTGGGACCCATAGCCTCAAAAAATAAAATAAAAAGTATTCAGAGAAAACCTTGTGGATTCTCACTGAAAACTCATATTTTCTTCTACCACCCCTATTCCTTTTTATAATATATATATATATATATATATATATATATATATATATATATATATATATATATATATATATAATATATATATAAACTTTATTACAAAAAAGGAGTTACATAAAGGTACAAAGATGATTGTCATAAGTTGTCGAGTTCATTGACATTGACCATACGTTCAAAGAGTTTGCAAACGCAACTCGTGAGGGCAATGGAGGGGGGGGGGTGAGTCCTTAGGGAGACGACGACTCCCAAATATGGTTATATAGATTCAGTAAATACCGAGATGCGCATGGAGGAAATGGCAAAGCATCTCCTAATGAATGTCATCTGAGCCCACTGTTGTAGAACTGCAGAGGGCCAGAGCAGACAGAAGTTCGGAGAGAGAGAGAAGAGATCATAATAGGGAAGCCGGAGATGAGTACATAAATCTAAGGATAGGATTCAAGAATGAGCTTACGATTAAGGAAAGATGGAGGAAGATGAGAACCGGAGCTAACAGTCGAATCCAGTTCGGTCTCGACCGCCACTGGATCCGCCACAATTGTACTAAGGAGGTGAAGGACTGGTGAGACATCTGGAATAAACTTACCCGCTATCTTGCTGATTTTCTTCCAGATCTGGTGCAGAGGAGTCTTGGACGTAATGGTGGAGTCAAAAGATTTCCAACTCTCACGTTTAGCTGCACGGATGGTCCTATGGGCCTCCGCACTCGCCTTCCGAAACAAAATATAAGAATCAGCCATCTGCCTGCATTGGTGTTTCTTTCAGGCTGCCCCCTTACAGCGGACAGCCCGAGCACAGTCTGCATTCCACAGGGGGGTAGAGCAGTCTACATTCCACAGGCACACTTCCGTGTGCCCCGGGAGGTAGAGCGAGGAAAAGAGCGGAGGGCAGCGTCGAATATGGTGTCATGAAAAAGGAGGAGGGCTCGAGAGAGAGGCAGAGGGGAGAGGTCGGAAAGAGAAGCATGGAGGGTGAATAGATTCCAGTCAGTCTTGGCAAACTGCCACCTAGGGAAGGAGAGGGAAGGGTGAAAAGTGAAAATGGTGGCAAGGATGGGGAAATGGTCACTGTTATGGAGGTCACCAAGAACCCGCCACGTGAATTCTAAGTAAAGAGACGACGAGCAGAGAGAAATATCAAGACAGGAGAGGGTGAAAGTGCGGGAGTATACATGAGTGGGTTCACCAGAAGATAGGACAAATGGTTTTAAAAGGCGGCCCCGGGTGTTTGTCAGAGCATCACCCCAGACGGTATGCCGACAATTGAAATCACCCATTAGGAGCACCGGCTCTGTTAAGGAGCCCAACAGGTGCTTAAGATCAGGAAGAGAATGTGGGACATTTGCGGGGAGATAAATGGAACAGACTGTATACCATTTACACACAAAGATACGGGCTGCAGAACATTTGGCATAAAATCCACGAATATTCCATTGAAGAATAAACATAGTCGAAAAGAGAGAGAACAGCAATAGAGAACAATGAAGAAACAAAGGCAAAGAAGAACACATTATACTAAGTAAGATCAGCATCAGGCTCAGTGAAATTGGGGGTTACGGGTCATAGGTAAAGCTAGCAAGGACGACGGAGTCAAGGGAGTCAGAGGACGGACCAGAGGCGGACAGAGTCTGGAGTAAGCAGTGGAGATGGGCAGTCAAGGGGGATCAGGGGGAGGGGGACAGAAACAGGGAAGGCCACCTCATCAAAGGCAGGAACCGAGAGAGAATCGATGACCAAGGGAACTTCCATAGTTGGGACATGGGGCCCGACCACCGAAATGGGAGGGGATGCAGTGATAGTCGGAGGTGGAGGTTGGAGAAGAAAGTGATGCCTTCTTACCTGTCGGGGAGGACGAAGAAGAGTAGCCAGGCTTACGTTTCTGACTTAAAGAGACTGGTGTGCCAGAAACAACGTACTGGGCGACAGCCTCCATAGTCTCAACAGGAGAAAGAGAATAGGAGTGATCAACATGAAGATTGCCGGCAGGAGGATGAACAACAGCCTGGACAGACAGGCAGCGTGGAGGGCCAAGAGACAGGGAAGAGGGCTGGAAAGAAGGATGTGGGGGAGGCAGGGGAAGGAAAAGAGGACACAGGAGACAGGGCAAACTGGGAAGGAAGGACGGAAACACCAGACGGAGAACCAGGAGGTGGACCTTCTAGTTCAGAACGTAAAGGAGCAGAGGAGGTGGTGGTGGGCGTGTCCAGGTCCAAGGCCTGGACACGGTTGTGAGACTGAGAAAGGAGGGGAAGGGCGAGGAGAGGTGGAATGCAACACACAAGCATAAGTTATGCTAGCAAAAGAGGGGAGATGGTGTACTTGGCGTCTTGCCTCAGGAAAAGACAAATGATCGCTGTGTTTCAAATTGAGGATGGCTTCCTCAAATTTGTAGTGCATACACACATGGGAGAAGGTAGAGTGGTCGTCATCGCAATTGATGTGGTGATTTTGGGGAAAAGAGTACTTTGTCTTAGAGTGGTCCAGAGTCCCCACACAAGGGGCATAGAGATACTGCACTTGTGCATTTGAGGGGACCATGCCCAAATTTCCAACACCTATTGCAGAGTCTAGGAGAGGGAATGTACTCCTGAACAGAGCATCTGGCACCAGCAAGAATTAGAAAGGGTGGAAGGGATCTATTATGAAAAGTGATCTTCACAACTCAAAGAGGTAGACGACGAGCACTAGGGGGTCGAGTGAACATATCAACCTGGAGGATAGATTGGCCTTGGGCTTGAAGGATATGTTGAATATCTTCGTGGTAGTCTTTCAGGTCCCAAACACTAGTTGCAACATGGTGTGGGAGAATAACTGTGCAAATGCTGGCATTTAACCAGGCACTTTTGGAGATCCAAACAGGGGTCTCCCAATGCTGGACAACGAGGCTAAGTGGGCTCTTGCTTCCTGAGAAGGAGCAACAACGACATATTTACCAGTACGGGTGGGGTTAAAAGTGACAAAGATATCCACCGAATCAATGTGGTGTTTATGGACGAAGAAATCGTCAGGACGTGTAGAATCCACATGGTTAAGATCAAAGTACTTAGTCCATATAACAGGACCAAACATGGCTTGGAACGTAGTAGAACTGGAAAGAATTGTGTGGATGCGTCTGCAAATGGAATGGTGCTAAACACCTCCAGTAAGATTGTTTGTAAAAGGTGCAGTTGCCACAATGAGAGAAGGAGCTGCTCCAGGTGATGAGGTAGTCATCACTAGGGGCTTGGGGCTCGATCCTGCCACACAGGTGAGAGGGGAGCAGAGAGGGGTAGTTGGGAGGGCCATGGAAGCAGCTTGGTCTGGGCCCAATGTAGTGGGGGCTACAGAGCTTGGCCTTCCATCACAGTCCGACTCGGGGCTCTGGTCGCCCACCCCACGAGTCTGTGAAGTTAAAAGAGGATCAGTCATCGGTATATAAATGAACAGGTAATAATTTCATCCATGAATAAGCGCCCATACCCACCAAAGAGTCCTAATTAGAGGATAGGATACCCGCCAAGGCAGGGGGCCCTCCAGGGATGCACAGTGGGTATACACCCCGCAATCGCCACCTTAAGAACCGTCAGTCCGTCGAGATCGTGTTCAATAATGAAGGCAAGGATTGACAATAAAAGCGTCCCCTCGCTCGAAATGTCGGGTACCACAGTCTTACAGGTGTGTGAGTATGCCTCCCCAAACACCCAGGCGTCAAAACAGAAGAAGATGTTTGAAAGAATAATCAAGAATGACAAAAAGTCGGCGGGAAATGACAATCACAAAGGAGAAGAGGGGGGGGGGGGGGAGGAAAAACGAAACATAAGAAAGAGGAAAAGGCTTCCAGCACAATTTCTGAAGATGGCAGCAGGAGTATAAGGCTCCAAAAGGACAGAGGACTGTCCCGTGGAGCATCACAACCCGGCAGCCGCCCACCAAGCCCCTCACGACGACAATGGCCTGGAAAGGGAGGGGGTATTATCGCAGTAACTGAAACGTGGATAACTGCAGAAAACGGAACTATTTACTGAAAATCAAATTTTTGGGATTCAAATGATTTTTCACGAGTAGACACATTATACAAAGAGGGAGAGTAATTTTTTGAACGAGTTCCAAAAAACTTATTTTGATGGATTAATGAGTTTTTTTTAGTAAGTAGAGACTGGAGAGGCATGGGAGGAGGCTGTCCTTGGGACGAGAGCTGAACCAACCTCTCCACGTTTTGCCCGAATCACTTTGCGTAATAGTGGCTTCATAGATTGTGTAACTCTTGTCCGTACAATTTGTACATTACTCCTTTGTTCTTTGTACACACATTCTTTTGAATAAAATTGTATTGTAACCTGGTATTGGCTGACGTCACAATAGTCTGGAGGGTAGAAATAGCCTAAGCTACTCTATCTTTTGGGATATATTTAATTTTCTTAATAAACTAACTTGAACTTGAATGTGATAATGATTATGACGTAGATTCAAACATTAACTTATTTAAAAATATTCTTAGTATTCTGAGCGCACACGCCCACCCTCCTGGACGCACACACATATATACACTTGCGGGCGCACACAAGCCAAAAGGAAACACGTTAACCGTCCAGCGACTTTAAGTTAATTAAGTAAATATTTCATTAATTATGTAGGCGTGTGGGGGCGGGCGTGGCGGCCGGACTACACCGGCAGGCTCCCTGGAGGTCAATAATTAGCTTGTCACCGCCTCGCCGCCGTACCTTACAGCCATGCTGCGTCTGCGAAAATGTTTGCCTATGTTGCCGATAATGTAGAGAAAATTTGTATCTCACCTTTTAATAAAATAAAGGTTGGAAGGATTTACAATAACATTTTTATTTGTATTTTATTTTATTTATATATACAAGAGTTTTTATATACTTGTACAGCCACTAGCGCGCATAGCGTTTCGGACAAGTTCTTAATCCTAATTTTTCATGAATACGACCCGGCAAGTCGTTTAACACCCAGGGGCCAGATTCACGAACAGTTACGCAAGCAATTACGACCTGTACATCTTTTTCTCAATCTTTGGCGGCTTTGTTTACAATTATTAAACAGAGAATGAGCACCGAAGCACCAGGAGGCTGTTTATAACAATACAAACAGTTGATTGAGAAGTTTTCATGCTTGTAAACTGTTTAATAAATGTAACCAAAGCCGTCAAAGATTGAGGAAAGATGTACACGTTCGTAGTACTTGCGTAACTGCTTCGTGAACCTAGCCTCAGGTACCCATTCACTACTGGGTGAACAGAGGCGTACAGTTGAGGATTGGCACCTAGTCAATCCTTCCCCGGGTAGGATACGAACCCAGGCTAAATCGCTGGCGAAGCGTGGGAAAGTGTGTTACCACTGCGCCACGCCACGGGGACTGCAATTCATTAAATTAGATGTTTATCACTCAGAATGTTCGGTAATATGCTTATTGTTTGTTATGTGTCTATATATATATATATATATATATATATATATATATATATATATATATTAATATATATATATATATATATATATATATATAAACTGTTGTAACATATCACCTCACCCAAAACGCGGGTATAAAATGAAAGATGAAAGCTGTTTAAATCATAGCATATATATATATATATATATATATTATATATATATATATATATATATATTATATATATATATATATATATGTCGTACCTAGTAGCCAGAACGCACTTCTCAGCCTACTATGCAAGGCCCGATTTGCCTAATAAGCCAAGTTTTCATGAATTAATGGTTTTTCGACTACCTAACCTACCTAACCTAACCTAACCTAACTTTTTCGGCTACCTAACCTAACCTAACCTATAAGATAGGTTAGGTTAGGTTAGGTAGGGTTGGTTAGGTTCGGTCATATATCTACGTTAATTTTATCTCCAATAAAAAAAATTGACCTCATACATAATGAAATGGGTAGCTTTATCATTTCATAAGAAAAAAAAATAGAGAAAATATATTAATTCAGGAAAACTTGGCTAATTAGGCAAATCGGGTCTTGCAAATCGGGTCTTGGCCGAGTACGACGTTCTGGCTACTAGGTACGACATATATATATATATATATATATATATATATATATATATATATATATATATATATATATATATATATATATATATATATATATATATATATAACTGAAAACTCACACCCCAGAAGTGACTCGAACCCATACTCCCAGGAGCAACGCAACTGGTATGTACAAGGACGCCTTAAACCACTTGACCATCACGACCGGACATAAGGAAGTGATAGCCGAGGCTATATGAACCACTTCCCCGCCGGCACTCGGATGGTAATCTTGGGCATAGCATTTTATCAAATCACCTCATTTTTTGGGGCAACACGTGAGGAACACAAATGCAAACAAGCCTGAATGGTCCCCAGGACTAGATACAACTGAAAACTCACACCCCAGAAGTGACTCGAACCCATACTCCCAGGAGCAACGCAACTGGTATGTACAGGTATCACTTCCTTATGTCCGGTCGTGATGGTCAAGTGGTTTAAGACGTCCCTGTACATACCAGTTGCGTTGCTCCTGGGAGTATGGGTTCGAGTCACTTCTGGGGTGTGAGTTTTCAGTTGTATCTAGTCCTGGGGACCATTCAGGCTTGTTTGCATTTGTGTTCCACACGTGTTGCCCCAAAAAATGAGGTGATTTGAAAAAATGCTATGCCCAAGATTACCATCCGAGTGCCGGCGGGGAAGTGGTTCATATAGCCTCGGCTATCACTTCCTTATGTCCGGTCGTGATGGTCAAGTGGTTTAAGGCGTCCCTGTACATACCAGTTGCGTTGCTCCTGGGAGTATGGGTTCGAGTCACTTCTGGGGTGTGAGTTTTCAGTTGTATCTAGTCCTGGGGACCATTCAGGCTTGTATGCATTTGTGTTCCTCACGTGTTGCCCCAAAAAATGAGGTGATTTGATAAAATGCTATGCCCAAGATTACCATCTGAGTGCCGGCGGGGAAGTGGTTCATATAGCCTCGGCTATCACTTCCTTATGTCCGGTCGTGATGGTCAAGTGGTTTAAGGCGTCCCTGTACATACCAGTTGCATTGCTCCTGGGAGTATGGGTTCGAGTCACTTCTGGGGTGTGAGTTTTCAGTTGTATCTAGTCCTGGGGACCATTCAGGCTTGTTTGCATATATATATATATATATATATATATATATTATATATATATATATATATATATATATATGTTGTACCTAGTAGCCAGAACGTCGTACTTGGCCTACTTTGCAAGGCCCGATTAGCATAATAAGCCAAGTTTTCCTGAATTTATATAATTTTCTAAATTTTTTCTTATGAAATGATAAATCTGCTCATTTCATTATGTATAAGTTAATTTGTTTAAATTTGAGTTAAAACTAACATAGATATATGACCGAACCTAACCAACCCTACCTAACCTAACCTAACCTATCTTAACCTAACATAAACTATCACAATTAAGTCAATAAATTATGTTCTTAATACCATATAATAATATTAATTCAAATAAACTAAATGGAAACAATTTATTGAAAATAAAGAAAATCACTCGGCCTATATATATATATATATATATATATATATATATATATATATATATATATATATATATATATATATGTCGTACCTAGTAGCCAGAACGCACTTCTCAGCCTACTATGCAAGGCCCGATTTGCCTAATAAGTCAAGTTTTCTTGAATTAATATATTTTCTCTAATTTTTTTCTTATGAAATGATAAAGCTACCCATTTCATTATGTATGAGGATTTTTTTTTTACTGGAGTAAAATTAACGTAGTTATATGACCGAACCTAACCAACCCTACCTAACCTAATCTATCTTTATAGGTTAGGTTAGGTTAGGACGCCGAAAAAGTTAGGTTAGGTTAGGTTAGGTAGGTTAGGTAGTCGAAAAGCAATTAATTCATGAAAACTTAGCTTATTATGCAAATCGGGCTTTGCATAGTAGGCTTAGAAGTGCGTTCTGGCTACTAGGTACGACATATATATATATATTATATATATAATATATATATATATATATATATATATATATATATATATATATATATATATATCAAGTGGTTAAGGCATCCCTGTACATACCAGTTGCGTTGCTCCTGGGAGTATGGGTTCGAGTCACTTCTGGGGTGTGAGTTTTCAGTTGTATCTAGTCCTGGGGACCATTCAGGCTTGTTTGCATATATATAATATATATATATATATATATATATATATATATATATATATATGTATATATGAACATGCTGTACTGAACGGGGTGAGAATAGCTTGAGCTACTTCATCCCTTTGTGGGTATTTATACTTATTTAAATTAATTTAAATTAAAGCTATTTTTATTACCTGGCCTTACCCTCCCAGGCTTTAACCCTTACACTGCTACAGCCTGGGCTGTAAGTGAGGGGTATAAGCTGGGGCTGGGCAAAAAAATATTTGAATTATGTGAAAATTAATATTAAGTGTTGAACAAATCTCCAACTTATTGGCTTCAGCGTCGTGAAAGTTTCACCCCAATATTTTTAGAAATGGATTTTAGACAAATTTAAAAAAGAAGAAGAACGTATTGTTGATAAGAAGAGCTCGTATTAACTGGAAATGTGGGATAATGCAGTAATAAAGAAATGGAACCACCTGTCTGATGCACAAAGATGAAGAATAGTAGTTAGAAGTGTCCACAAAGTGGATATGCAGTTGGTGCCTTTATAGCATTGCTGAGTAATACATAATAACACCAATAATAATCAGTATGTTATTATGCTCTACAGTATTTTGTTATATATCATACAAATATATTATCCAATTGCAATATCTATTACTTCACCAATGTCCTTAATTTTTTTTTTAGGGGGAGGAAGTTTTTTTCTTCTTTGTTTATTATCTGATTTCTTTGTTACCTCTACATCCTGGAGAATGACTACCCGTCCCTATCTATGTGAAGATTGAATTAAATTGGTCAACAAATAAATTAGTCATAACTGGCAGAACTTGGGACTTTGAATTTTTTGGCAGATTTTTTCACAAATTTCAAACTATTTTCTTTGTCTCTTTAGGTTGTTTTGATGATTAGAGACCAGATTAGGGCTTTTTAATTTATATAAAGTATACATCTTTATCCCCTAAATAATTATAATTATCCATATATTTTGTTTTCTGGGGGGGGGGGGTTATTTTTTCTTGACTTCATTCCAACACATATTGACCCACAACTTTCACATATTAGAGTACGAATAGCAAACAATGTTTATTAAAACATACAAGTAAATTGAGGAATTAGAACTAAATTATACATTCTTGATAACTTCAACTTCAATTATCTCTAAAACTTTCAACTTAGAGTCAGCTTAAAAAATCCAGTTTCTGACCAATTCTCACCATTTTTACATATAGTGTGCGCAGCTCTCTGTTCTACAATCTACTTAGAATGGATTTTTCATAATCCCTAAACGTTTTGAGCTATAAATTTTTGTCTGAATTTGGTACATATTTCAAATGCCATATTGACGATTTTTTTTTTACAGTAAACTAAACTGAAAATCCATATTTTAAATCTATTACAATGAAGATCATATACTATTCTGAGAGCATAATAACACTTAATGAACAATTGGTGATATTTAATATTTTTGCAGCTGATCTGAAAATCTGAAATTTTCAATATTAAATGTTATAATTATTTTCAATTTTCTTATTTTTCAAGTTACGTTCGTGATCATTTAGACAAAGTTGGAGCGTTTTTTTAAGTAGATTATGCACAAAAATTGGAAAGAGTTAGAGCAAGTTTGAGAAATTTAACCTATGGTGCCATCGGGTCCTGTCGTATATATACGCCATGCGCAGCTTAGGGTTATCTTGAGATGATTTCGGGGCTTTAGTATCCCCGCGGCCCGGTCCTCGACCAAGCCTCCACCCCCAGGAAGCAGCCCGTGACAGCTGACTAACACCCAGGTACCTATTTTACTGCTAGGTAACAGGGGCATAGGGTGAAAGAAACTCTGCCCATTGTTTCTAGCCGGCGCCCGGGATTGAACCCGGGACCACAGGATCACAAGTCCAGGGCGCTGTCCGCTCGGCCGACCGGCTCCCATGGNACCTAACCTATCCTATGCCTATATATACACAATATGCCAATATATTATAATATAATTTATACTGAGAAATTCCCGTTTTGAATGAACAGCATGTTAAAATTTATGAATGCGTCTGTGGGGTCGACCGCTGAATGTATGGACTTGAGTCGAGGACGGGTTTGTGAGTCGTGTGTAAACCGTTTTTTTAATCCTTAAACAGTTGGTTGGCGGGTGGATGGAACCACTTTTGGGTCTTTGTTTGGAGACGGGCTAGAATAAAGTTATTATGTGAAAGGAAACGTGCCCAACCGTTTAGGGTTGTTGATTTGTGGAACCAATTGCCACGCAACGTGGTGGAGGCTGGGTCCCTCGATTGTTTCAAGCGTGGGTTGGACATGTATGTGAGTGGGATTGGTGGTTATAGATAGGAGCTGCCTCGTATGGGCTATGGCCTTGTTCTTATATTCTTATGTTCTTAACCATATTTGTCCCGCCCGGGATTCGAACCTGGATTCCTGACTGTGAATCGACAACGAACCTATCCATACTACCGCGCAGCCCGTCCTCTAAACATAGATCCAAAAGTGATTCCATGCACCCGCCAAACCCCCGTTTATGAATGAAAAGCGGTTTACACACGACTCACAACTGCTGACGTTCGAACACTGTCGGAACAAGTGCTTCACTGACGAATTTTGTTCGAATCACAACGCTATAAATGCTTCACCCACGTACTACAATACAAATAATCGCCAACAGAACCTAAAAACCTAACCTAACCTATCCTATGTCTATATATACACAATATGCTAATATATTATAATATTAATTTATACTTGAGAAAATTCCCGTTTTGAATGAACAGCATGTTAAAATTTATGAATGCGTCTGTGGGGTCGACCGCTGGATGTAATGGACTTGAGTCGAGGACGGGTTGTACCGCGACAATAAATGCTTCTCTATCCCTCACACGAGTCAAGCCTCTCTAGCCTCACCTAAACCATTATTATATATCCAAACTTCAAAGCTATTGATACGAATAATTATCAAATTTTTTAACAAAATTTTATATCAGTGTGATGGTGAGGTCGGCGGGCATCATTACATGGGGGTTCGCGGCCGGAAAGTTGTGTGAATTACGACAGGAAGTCAGCAAAAGTTGGCAACATGGAGGCATTAAAGACGTGTTCCAGGTTCCAGTCACCTAATATACATTCCATATTTCCAGGCCTTAACGAGGTCGTTAGACTAGTCGCTGGAACAGCCTGACGTGTTGATGTGATTCTTGGCTTACCTTGGGTGATGAACACTATTCTTAGTCTACTATTGATGGGATTGGTAGACTAGCCAGTATACACCAGCGGCCCACAGTGTAGAGTGGTGTAGACTAGCCAGTATACACCAGCGGCCCACAGTGTAGAGGGGAGTACACCGCGTGTATAGTGTAGCGTGAGCACACAGGTCAGGCCGCACCCTCCGTGACCGCCTACCATCCAATACAGTCAGGTGCCTCACAATGACAACTTTTTCCAATGTAAATCAATGGTCAGCCGGTGTTGGTCCGGCCGGCACACGGCTCCACAACTGCTGCTGACGCTTCTCTTCATTACTGACGCCTGAGGAACGCCTCCGTCTCCACACACACACATATGAGGACTCGTTAACAAAAAGTTAACATTTTGATTTTCAAAATGTATATACATGCCAATATGGAAACACCTCCAGAGTATCTTAAACAGAAGCAGGAAAATTTAAATCCTTCTTAGGTGCTGTAGGGGTCCATCCTACAGTAGTCTATCACCACTACAGGATGGAGACGACCACAAGATTGTATTCACCTAGTTGTGCTTGCAGGGGTTGAGCTCTGCCCTTTCGGCCCGCCTCTTAACTGTCAATCAACTTTTTTTCACGCACACAAACCCACAGGATCAACCCGTATCAACTGTCCAGGTACCTATTTACTGCTAGGTAGCAGGGGCATCAGGGTGTAATAAACTCTGTTCATTTGTTTTCCGCCATCGCCGGGGATAGATCCCGGACCCAAGGAGTACGAGTCCATGCGCTGTCCACTCAGCCACAGGCCCCCCAGTGTGTTGGTCATGGTTACCGTTCAGCGCATGTGGGGGGGGGGTGGCATTCTGGGGAGGACTGTCACATATACACATCAAATACCAGTACTAATAACACTACTACAACTTCTAATAACATTAACAATACTGCTACTAATTCAAAGGCATAATACACATACTCTCAAGCCGTTTTGAGAGAGAGCGCACTTGTTGAAACTCCTGTTTTGTGCTAGACAGGAGAGTGTGCATAGGAAGGTGATGGCGGAGGGCGTTCTCTAAGGTGCCGTTCCTCATACTAAGAAAAGTGGACAATTACCTTAGCCAGTGTGTGGCGCCCGAGGTGGACCACACGGGCCTCGTCCGAGGTGGACCACACGGGCCTCGCCCGAGGTGGACCACACGGGCCTCGCCCGAGGTGGACCACACGGGCCTCGCCGAGGTGGACCACACGGGCCTCGCCCGAGGTGGACCACACGGGCCTCGCCCGAGGTGGACCACACGGGCCTCGCCCGAGGTGGACCACACGGGCCTCGCCCGAGGTGGACCACACGGGCCTCGCCCGAGGTGGACCACGCGGGCCTCGCCACAAAGAATGCTGGCAAGTGGAAAATTATCACAAATAAAATCCCGAAGTTTACCGTGACGAAATCTGCCGATCCTGTTAGATTTTCACAGGCGTACACTTGGCTGAAGGATGAGCGCCGCTAAAATATGATCGTATAGTCTCCAAGTAGAGCAACGACAGGGAATAAAGTAAGAGAATTTAGGTTGTGTAGATTTTCAGACGAGGTATTTGGACTGGACTTTTTGCTAGAGAGGGAAAACAGACTAAGAGTTTGGTGTCCGGAGCCGGGAACTGGAGGTATGTGTGTGATACTGTGGCTGGTAATGGGAAGAAATCCGTTATTTGTTTTAGCAACGGACGGAATGAAGCAGGACGAGTTATGACTGAAGAGTTTAAAATATAATAAAAGTTTAAAATATATTAGCTCTAATATACAAGTTTAAATCAGGAGTTAGGAGCAAGAGTGGGATCATGTGTGTCATCGTTCCAAGACCGGCAGTTAAAATATGTGGCTAATGTGGGCAATTGGAGTCTGTTGCCGAGTAGACAAATATTTAAAATTAAATACATTAGTATTCATTGACAACTGGGACCACTTCTATGGAAATGTCATGACCCCCCCCCTACAAGGCTCGTGGTATACCCCCCTTTTCCCCCTAGTATGACTCGTGGTATACCCCCCCCCCAAGTCCCCACGAAGGAAAATATATCACGTCACTTAACCACGAGATTAACAAGTCAAAAATTATATAAATATACACTGAAAACTTGAAGACAATCATTCACAAATAGTCATTGTTGTTGTTGTTGTTAAAGATTCGCTCCCTGGAACAAAAAGTTCCAAGCAGCACGGGCTATGGCGAGCCCGGCGTGTAATAATAATCACTGTCTTACCTTACTCGATATAGAATAAAAACTTGGAAATACAAGAAGCTCATCAGAGCACACAACGTTCCCTCCTCACACCACAAACACACCAGAGCAGTACGGCAGGCAGGTAGTCCACCCAACAGAGCAGTACGGCAGGCAGGTAGTCCACCCCAACAGAGCAGTACGGCAGGCAGGTAGTCCACCCCAACAGTGCAGTACGGCAGGCAGGTAGTCCCCCCAACAGAGCAGTACGGCAGGCAGGTAGTCCACCCCAACAGTGCAGTACGGCAGGCAGGTAGTCCACCCCAACAGTGCAGTACGGCAGGCAGGTAGTCCACCCCAACAGTGCAGTACGGCAGGCAGCTAGTCCACCCCAACAGTGCAGTACGGCAGGCAGTTAGTCCACCCCAACAGTGCAGTACGGCAGGCAGGTAGTCCACCCCAACAGTGCAGTACGGCAGGCAGGTAGTCCACCCCAACAGTGCAGTACGGCAGGCAGTTAGTACACCCCAACAGTGCAGTACGGCAGGCAGGTAGTCCACCCCAACAGTGCAGTACGGCAGGCAGTTAGTACACACCAACAGTGCAGTACGGCAGGCAGGTAGTCCACCCCAACAGTGCAGTACGGCAGGCAGTTAGTACACCCCAACAGTGCAGTACGGCAGGCAGTTAGTACACCCCAACAGTGCAGTACGGCAGGCAGTTAGTCCACCCCAACAGTGCAGTACGGCAGGCAGGTACTCCACCCCAACAGTGCAGTACGGCAGGCAGTTAGTACACCCCAACAGAGCAGTACGGCAGGCAGGTACTCCACCCCAACAGAGCAGTACGGCAGGCAGTTAGTACACCCCAACAGAGCAGTACGGCAGGCAGGTACTCCACCCCAACAGTGCAGTACGGCAGGCAGTTAGTACACCCCAACAGTGCAGTACGGCAGGCAGGTAGTCCACCCCAACAGTGCAGTACGGCAGGCAGGTAGTCCACCCCAACAGTGCAGTACGGCAGGCAGTTAGTACACCCCAACAGTGCAGTACGGCAGGCAGGTAGTCCACCCCAACAGTGCAGTACGGCAGGCAGGTAGTCCACCCCAACAGTGCAGTACGGCAGGCAGTTAGTACACCCCAACAGGTCAACTACACACTACCAACTTACATCAACACGCTGACTATACCCTCTCGGGGTACTAACATAAAATCTTATAACTAAACATGAATAAAGAACTTCAGAACATACGCAGATGTTCTTTGCAAATAAAAATAATAACATATAACATTTATGATAATAAACATTGGCAGTCACACCCGTAGAGGTTGGCTGCCCTGTAGCCCAAGACGCACACTTGACAGTTGAGAGGCTGGACCAAAGAGCCAGAGCTCAACCCCCCCCCACCTCCCGCAAGCACAATTAGGTGAGTACAATTAGGTGAGTACACACACACACACACACACACACACACACACACACACACAACACACACACACACACACACACACACACACACACCCACACGCACACGCACACACACACACGTCAGTGTGAGAAGAGCAGCTGAGAAAAGGTATGAAAATGATATAGCTAACAAAGCCAAGACTGAACCAAGCTACTACACAGTCACATCAGGAGGAAGACAACAGTGAAGGAACAGGTGATTAAACTTAGGGTGGGCGAGGACAGGTACACAGAGAATGACAAAGAGGTGTGTGAAGAACTCAACAAAAGGTTCCAGGAGGTCTTTACAATAGAACAGGGAGATATCACGGCGCTGGGAGAGGTGGCAGCAAACCAGGTGACCTTGGATAGGTTCGAAATTACAAGAGATGAGGTCAAAAAGCACCTATTGGAGCTGGATGTGAGAAAAGCTGTTGGGCCGGATGGAATCTCGCCATGGGTATTGAAAGAGTGTGCAGGAGCACTTTGCTTACCACTCTCCATAGTGTATAGTAAGTCACTGGAAACGGGGGACCTACCAGAAATATGGAAGACTGCTAATGTAGTACCAATATACAAAAAGGGTGACAGACAAGAGGCACTGAACTACAGGCCAGTGTCCTTAACTTGTATACCATGCAAGGTGATGGAGAAGATTGTGAGAAAAAACCTAGTAACACATCTGGAGAGAAGAGACTTCGTGACAACCCATCAACATGGGTTCAGGGAGGGTAAATCTTGCCTTACAGGCTTGATAGAATTCTACGATCAGGTGACAAGAATTAAGCAAGAAAGAGAAGGGTGGGCGGACTGCATTTTTTTGGACTGTCGGAAAGCCTTTGACACAGTACCCCATAAAAGGTTGATGCATAAGCTGGAGAAACAGGCAGGAGTAACAGGTAGGGCGCTCCAGTGGATAAGGGAGTACCTAAGCAATAGGAAGCAGAGAGTTACAGTGAGGGGTGAGACCTCAGACTGGCGTGAAGTCACCAGTGGAGTCCCACAGGGCTCTGTACTTGGACCTATCCTGTTTCTGATATACGTAAATGATCTCCCAGAGGGTATAGACTCATTCCTCTCAATGTTTGCTGACGACGCCAAAATTATGAGAAGGATTAAGACAGAGGAGGACAGCTTGAGACTTCAAGAAGACCTGGACAAGCTGCAGGAATGGTCGAACAAATGGCTGTTAGAGTTTAACCCAAGCAAATGTAATGTAATGAAGATAGGGGTAGGAAGCAGGAGACCAGATACAAGGTATCATTTGGGAGATGAAATACTTCAAGAGTCAGAGAGAGAGAAAGACCTGGGGGTTGATATCACGCCAGACCTGTCCCCTGAAGCTCATATCAAGAGGATAACATCAGCAGCATATGCCAGGTTGGCTAACATAAGAACGGCCTTTAGAAACTTGTGTAAGGAATCTTTCAGAACATTATATACCACATATGTCAGACCAATCCTGGAGTATGCGGCTCCAGCATGGAGTCCCTATCTAGTCAAGCATAAGACTAAACTGGAAAAGGTTCAAAGGTTTGCCACCAGACTAGTACCCGAGCTGAGAGGTATGAGCTACGAGGAGCGACTGCAGGAATTAAACCTCACTTCGTTGGAAGACAGAAGAGTTAGGGGGGACATGATCACCACATTCAAGATTCTCAGGGGAATCGACAGGGTTGATAAAGACAGGCTGTTTAACACAAGGGGCACACGCACTAGGGGACACAGGTGGAAACTGAGTGCCCAAATGAGCCACAGAGATATTAGAAAGAACTTTTTAGTGTCAGAGTGGTTGACAAATGGAATGCATTAGGAAGCGATGTGGTGGAGGCTGACTCCATACACAGTTTCAAGTGTAGATATGATAGAGCCCATTAGGCTCAGGAAACTGTACACCTGTTGATTGACGGTTGAGAGGCGGGACCAAAGAGCCAGAGCTCAACCCCCGCAAGCACAACTAGTGAGTACAACTAGGTGAGTACACACACCACACACACACACACACACACACACACACACACACACACACACACAACACCACACACCACACAACACACGTCAC
>WNGS01006758.1:45313-56156 GCA_020271785.1 Procambarus virginalis | reverse complement strand
GGCGCTGTGCTTGGGTGGTTGGTGGCGCTGTGCTTAGGTGGTTGGTTGTGTTGTGCTTGAGTGGTTGGTGGCGCTGTGCTTTGGTGGTTGGTGGCGCTGTGCTTGGGTGGTTGGTTGTGCGTGTGCTTGGGTGGTTGGTGGCGCTGTGCTTGGGTGGTTGGTTGTGCTGTGCTTGAGTGGTTTGGTGGCGCTGTGCTTGGGTGTTTGGTTGTGCTGTGCTTGAGTGGTTGGTGGCTCTGTGCTTTGGTGGTTGGTGGCGCTGTGCTTGGGTGGTTGGTTGTGCGTGTGCTTGAGTGGTTGGTGGCGCTGTGCTTGAGTGGTTGGTGGCGCTGTGCTTGGATGGTTGGTGGCGCTGTGCCTTGGTGGTTGGTGGTACTGTGCTTGGATGGTTGGTGGTGCTGTGCTTGGGTGGTTGTGGCGCTATGCTTGAGTGGTTGGTGGCGCTGTGCTTGGATGGTTGGTGGCGGTGTGCTTGGGTGGTTGGTGGCGCTGTGCTTGGGTGGTTGGTGGCGCTGTGCTTGGATGGTTGGTGGCGGTGTGCTTGGATGGTTGGTGGCGCTATGCTTGAGTGGTTGGTGGCGCTGTGCTTGGGTGGTTGGTTGTGTTGTGCTTGAGTGGTTGGTGGCGCTGTGCTTGGGTGGTTGGTGGCGCTGTGCTTGGATGGTTGGTGGCGGTGTGCTTGGATGGTTGGTGGCGGTGTGCTTGGATGGTTGGTGGCGGTGTGCTTGGATGGTTGGTGGCGCTATGCTTGAGTGGTTGGTGGCGCTGTGCTGAGTGGTTGGTGGCGCTATGCTTGAGTGGTTGGTGGCGCTGTGCTTGGGTGGTTGGTGGCGCTGTGCTTGAGTGGTTGGTGGCGCTGTGCTTTGGTGGCGCTATGCTTGAGTGGTTGGTGGCGCTGTGCTTGAGTGGTTGGTGGCGCTGTGCTTGAGTGGTTGGTGGCGCTATGCTTGAGTGGTTGGTGGCGCTGTGCTTGGGTGGTTGGTGGCGCTGTGCTTGAGTGGTTGGTGGCGCTGTGCTTGAGTGGTTGTGGCGCTGTGCTTGAGTGGTTGGTGGCGCTGTGCTTGGGTGGTTGGTGGCGCTGTGCTTGGATGGTTGGTGACAGACCAGCTGGGACTATGACAGACCAGCTGGGGACTATGACAGACCAGCTGGGACTATGACAGACCAGCTAGGACTATGACAGACCAGCTGGGACTATGACAGACCAGCTGGGACTATGACAGACCAGCTGGGACTATTACAGACCAGCTGGGACTATGACACACCAGCTGGGACTATGACAGACCAGCTGGGGACTATTACAGACCAGCTGGGACTATGACAGACCAGCTGGGACTATGACAGACCAGCTGGGACTATGACAGACCAGCTGGGACTATTACAGACCAGCTGGGACTATGACAGACCAGCTGGGACTATGACAGACCAGCTGGGGACTATGACAGACCAGCTGGGACTATGACAGACCAGCTGGGACTATGACAGACCAGCTGGGACTATGACAGACCAGCTGGGACTATGACACACCAGCTGGGACTATGACAGACCAGCTGGGACTATGACACACCAGCTGGAACTATGACAGACCAGCTGGGATTATGACAGACCAGCTGGGACTATGACACACCAGCTGGGACTATGACACACCAGCTAGGACTATGACAGACCAGCTGGGACTATGACAGACCAGCTGGGACTATGACAGACCCCAGCTAAGAATAAGCGAGGATCAAGTTACCATAAAACTTGCCTTGTTTTCATACCTTCATCCAAAAAGAAATAAAAAGGAGAATGAAACTTAGCATCAAAGGCTCCTCTGAAGATCGTAACAAAAAAGCGGACTTTTTGCTTCTCCGCCTCACCTCTCGCGTCTGGGAAAGAAAAAAAACTGCTGCTCATCTCGTAGCGTTGAAGGTTAAGGAGATTCTGTGAGTGTTTAAATTAATCTCTTCGTGTGTGTGTCGTCCCCTGGGGCGGCCTCCCCCGGCCCAGCCACCAGCAGGGCCCTCAGGGCTCCTGACGGTGTTCTCGACGAGATGAACTCCCTCCTGTGTCGAATTTGATGAAACTTAAACAGTGATGTGATTGTTCGTTTCCTTGTTGGCTTAATATTTCTTAAATAAAAGGAATTTGGAAAATGTTCGGGTTTATATATTATGCTCTCTAGTAATTTTTGTTATGTGTTTTTGTCATGAACGGTTACAAACAGGTCTGAATAGTGACGGTTACTACTAGTGGGTCCTGGGGACCTCCAGGTACTCCACACCAGGACACCTACAAGACAGATGGGCTGGGTGTGCACAGCCCTTCTGAGCCCACTCGTACAACTCCTTGCTGAAAGGCTCAAGGATACAACTGATTTCTTAACCAGGATAGCAGAGATAAGCGGCCCGGTCCTGAGAGGAGCTCTGCTGTTTTCCATGGATGTGGTTTGGCTCAGCCCGAACATACCACGAGGGGAGGTACAATAGATGTAGCAAAATTCTTCGAGGACAATAGGTACAGAATAATGGGGAAGCTGAGAGAAGCAGGGCTTTGGAGGACACCCTCAAGGCAGACACTGGAAGACGCCATCTTGCATGTCATGATGGACACAATATTGAAGTTCGACGGAAGGACATATAGACCAACTGAAGGAACGGCGACAGGGGCTTCGAACAGTGTGACGGTGATCGCAGAAATCTTCGTCCATATCACCTTCGAGCAACAGAAGGGGAAAAGAGAAGACTCGCCAAGAATCTACTTTAGATACATTGACGACATATTTGGAGTAATGGAAGAAGGGGGAAGAATTGCTACAGCCGTTCTTCACCTGAGCCATCACGGTCCAGGGATCCCTCAAGTTCACCTTGGAGAAAAGCGATTCATCAATCGCTTTCCTAGACACCAGGGTGTACATAGGTAAGACTCACTGGACTCTACAAACCCCAACCTATTATAAACCAACAAACCTGCACAGGTACTTGAGGTATGACTCAAGCCACCCGCAGGCACTGAAGGAATATCTACCACACTCTGGGAATAAGACTGAAAAGGATAAAGAGCAGAGAGGGTGACCTACTCCCACAGTTGGAGAACCTATGGAAACTTTTCACAGAGAGAGGTTATCTGGGCAGGATTATGGAGAAGTCCGCAGATGACAGCAGACCCAAGGAAGACACCAGCTACTCCAGCCCGTAAAAAGACAACCTGGACAGGACAAGAACCGACGCTGTTCTTCCCTGGCGTAGCCGGCCCCTGAAAGAAAAGTTGGCAGGATTCTGGGATTGGCTTAAATCGACCTACGGAGACCACCTGGCATGCAGTAGACTCCAAGAAACTCCACCCATGAGAGCGTGGAGGAGATGAAAACCCCTAAGAGACCACTTAGTAAGAGCGAGCCTGACATAAGAATCAGTAGACAACCCAACCTACCGTAACCTAACCTCGCGTCAGGAGACCGGTGGCCGAGCGACACGAGACCTAACGAAGCAAGTCCCTAACAAGACTTTAAATCTAACCTAACTGAGCGAGGGCCCCTAACAGGACTCAAACAGAAGCAAACCATAACCTAACCTGGGCTACGCAAGCGCAAGGAGTGGTTAAGGAGGACCCACAGTTAAACATTGGGTCTCTTCCTCTCAACCCATTGAGAAGAACTGAACACGAAGAGCGGATTAAAAATGAGAGCAGGTGAAGATTTATGTTAATGTGATTCAGAGGGGGAACTGACCACGTTATTGGTGAAGATGATTTCTGACCAACATATTGCTGGGGTGCGCTATGTTGTGAGTGGTCACTGCTCACACGGTGTATGTCACAGACGGCAGCTGTTCACACGGTGTATGTCACAGACGGCAGCTGCTCGCACGGTGTATGTCACAGAAGGCAGCTGCTCGCACGGTGTATGTCACAGACAGCAGCTGCTCACACGGTGTATGTCACAGACAGCAGCTGCTCACACGGTGTATGTCACAGACAGCAGCTGCTCACACGGTGTATGTCACAGACGGCAGCTGCTCACACGGTGTATGTCACAGACGGCAGCTGCTCACACGGTGTATGTCACAGAAGGCAGCTGCTCACACGGTGTATGTCACAGAAGGCAGCTGCTCACACGGTACATAGAAATTTCCTATGATTTATAAAAAACTAGCTGTACCCGGCCACGCATTGCTGTGGCTCAGCAACGCATGTGCGTTGCTGAGCCACAGCAACTTTCCCCAGTCTCCCAGGCCTCCTCACCATTCCGCCTCCCCTGTCCCCTCATTACTGAAATATAAGAAAAAAAGTAAAAAAAAAACGAAATGAAAAACAATTAAAAATAAAAAAAAAATAAACTATACTCACGAAATGAATGGTATGATTAACAACACAGCTAAATTCCAACGCAACGTCCCACAAAATAATTAAATCAAAATAAAAATGATTCGAAATCTATGAAAATTCAATTTATCAATGAAATCAGAAACACTGAAAATGAATCGTAAATGTTTAGTATAGCATGTGTTGCTCTTACTTGCAACAGATGGCGCTATTCTTAAAAAAATTGTTTTTACCTGTCACAGGTGTGGCATCTATACTTATACTTTCAAAATGAACGGTATAGTAAACAACATGGCTCAGTTCCCACACAATGTCACACAAAATAATTAAATAAAAATGAAATAAATCGAAATATATAAAAATTAATTTGTCAATGCAATCGAAAACATTGAAATGGAATTAGTAACATATTTAGTATAGCATGTGTGTTCCTATTACGTGCAACAGATGACGCTGTTTAAAAAAAAATGGCTCAGTTCCCACACAATTATTACCCGTTCTCTACCTCCTCATCACAAGCGACTTGAGAATGGTCCAGGACGGACCGAAACGTCGTCGTCCCTTCAACTTCTAGTGTGTGGTCTGGTCAACATACTTCAGCCACGTTATTGTGACTCATCGCCTGCATAAAAAAATGTTTTACCTGTCTCAGGTGTGGCATTTATATAGTAGGTACATAAAAAAATGCACATTTCTAATGGAACGTTGTGTTCGATTTCAAAGCAATCCGTGAAGAACTTTGGGAGATAAGAGCATGTGTTGCTCTTACGTCCAACAGATGGCGCTGTTTAAAAAAAAAAAAACATGTTTTTCTGTCACAGATAAGGCATATCTATAGTAGTATATAAAAACACCGCCTATTAGAATGCAACGTCGTGTCAAAATTTTCAAAGTAATCGGTAAAGAGGTTTCGAAGATTTATCTTACATGAAAAACACAGTTTTTTTTTTTAATAAGCATGTTTTTTTTCCTTCACAGACGTGACATCAATATAGTATGTATATATAAAACCACTCGGATGCGAATGGAACATTGTGTGAAAATTTCAAAGCAATCGGTGAAGAACTTTCGGAGATTAACGATTTTGAACAAACGAACATTCCATTTTTATTTATATAGATTATACCAATTTTTCAATAGATTAAGAATTGATAAAAACTTTATTTTGTTTATAAGTAACTGTGCATATAATTTAGTTCCTTTGTTCCACGATGTTTACCATAACAAATCTGGAACATAAAACGGTAAAAAATAAAAAACTGAAAACACTAAGGATAATTCTATCTGTGGATAATTCATATAGCCAAAGAAGGTCTAATCCAAATTAACATATCACGGAACAACCGCCATGGTTCTCAAAAGTAGAGTGACCCAGAGTTAAAATATAAATTAAATTCTGAATCAATATACAATAATTGCATAATTAAAAGTAAGGTTGGGAAGAATTTCATTTGTTAAGTAACCGAAGGCTAACTAACATGAGGTTGAACCAGACAGCCTGCAATGACTGTAGGTGCAGCCTGCACATGACAGTAGGTGCAGCCTGCACATGACAGTAGGTGCAGCCTGCACATGACAGTAGGTGCAGCTGCACATGACAGTAGGTGCAACCTGCACATGACAGTAGGTGCAGCCTGCACATGACAGTAGGTGCAGCCTGCACATGACAGTAGGTGCAACCTGCACATGACAGTAGGTGCACCTGCACATGACAGTAGGTGCAACCTGCACATGACAGTAGGTGCAGCCTGCACATGACAGTAGGTGCAGCCTGCACATGACAGTAGGTGCAGCAACCTGCAAATGACTGTAGGTGCAGCCTGCACATGACAGTAGGTGCAGCCTGCACATGACAGTAGGTGCAACCTGCACATGACAGTAGGTGCAGCCTGCACATGACAGTAGGTGCAACCTGCACATGACAGTAGGTGCAGCCTGCACATGACAGTAGGTGCAGCCTGCACATGACAGTAGGTGCAGCCTGCACATGACAGTAGGTGCAACCTGCACATGACAGTAGGTGCAGCCTGCACATGACAGTAGGTGCAACCTGCACATGACAGTAGGTGCAACCTGCACATGACAGTAGGTGCAGCCTGCACATGACAGTAGGTGCAGCCTGCACATGACTGTAGGTGCAGCCTGCACATGACAGTAGGTGCAACCTGCACATGACAGTAGGTGCAACCTGCACATGACAGTAGGTGCAACCTGCACATGACAGTAGGTGCAACCTGCACATGACAGTAGGTGCAACCTGCACATGACAGTAGGTGCAGCCTGCACATGACAGTAGGTGCAACCTGCACATGACAGTAGGTGCAGCCTGCACATGACAGTAGGTGCAGCCTGCACATGACAGTAGGTGCAGCCTGCACATGACAGTAGGTGCAACCTGCACATGACAGTAGGTGCAGCCTGCACATGACAGTAGGTGCAACCTGCACATGACAGTAGGTGCAACCTGCACATGACAGTAGGTGCAGCCTGCACATGACAGTAGGTGCAGCCTGCACATGACTGTAAAGCTGCCGCCCAGTTGGGTGAGTGTGGAGCAAGACTAGTAACTGTGTGACTCACCATAGATCTAAAGTGCCTTGTATAGTGACTGTTGTGAGCCTTGTTGAATCACTTGTGATATAAAAAGATTATTGATATATATATATATATATATATATATATATATATATATAATATATATATATATATATATATATATATATATATATATATATATATATATATGTATTTGTGTAAATGATTGAATAATATGTACAAGCGTATGTAACATTAAGAACTGTGTAACTAGCTTCAAAAGATTGTCACTTGCTTAGCTAATGGAATTATGAGGTTCAGTTCCTGAACCTATTATTTTTCTCAGTAACCCTTTCCACCCCGCCCCCCACGGGATCGGTATGGGGTGCATAATAAAGTAAGAAATTGAATTACCTTCACACACCCCATCATTAAGACTAGATGCGTTAGCTTAAGGAATATGCTACAGAAAGCTGATGCTTCGGTGTGTTCCTTTCACCAGCTTGTCCCAGCTGGCGTCTTTTTTTTTTTTTGAGATATATACAAGAGTTGTTACATTCTTGTACAGCCACTAGTACGCGTAGCGTTTCGGGCAGGTCCCTGGAATACGATCCCCCGCCGCCAAGAATCGTTTGAGTCTTCAACCTTAACAACTTCAGTCTTCTTCTAGTCTTCAATTTCTAGTCATTCTAGTGCGGAATGATGGTACAGTCATTAGTCCTGGGAGCGTGTGGGGGTGTTAACCAGGTGTGTTGACCTTCTCCACAACTGTCGCTGACTCCCGAGGTTATAACAACCGGTCAGTATGGTTTCAATTGGCAATTACGTTGTAATTGCCCATACCTATGGGAGCCGGTCGGCCGAGCGGACAGCACCCTGAACTTGTGATCCTGTGGTCCCGGGTCAATCCCGGGCGCCGGCTAGAAACAATGGGCAGAGTTTCTTTCACCCTATGCCCCTGTTACCTAGCAGTAAAATAGGTACCTGGGTGTTAGTCAGCTGTCACGGGCTGCTTCCTGGGGGTGGAGGCTTGGTCGAGGACCGGGCCGCGGGGATACTAAAGCTCCGAAATCATCTCAAGATAACCCTTAAGCTGCGCATGGCGTATATATACGACAGGACCCGATGGCACCATAGGTTAAATTTCTCAAACTTGCTCTAACTCTTTCCAATTTTTTGTGCATAATCTACTTAAAAAAACGCTCCAACTTTGTCTAAATGATCACGAACGTAACTTGAAAAATAAGAAAATTGAAAATAATATAACATTTAATATTGAAAATTTCAGATTTTCAGATCAGCTGCAAAAATATTAAATATCACCAATTGTTCATTAAGTGTTATTATGCTCTCAGAATAGTATATGATCTTCATTGTAATAGATTTAAAATATGGATTTTCAGTTTAGTTACTGTAAAAAAAAATCGTCAATATGGCATTTGAAATATGTACCAAATTCAGACAAAAATTATAGCTCAAAACGTTTAGGGATTATGAAAAATCCATTCTAAGTGGATTGTAGAACAGAGAGCTGCGCACACTATATGTAAAAATGGTGAGAATTGGTCAGAAACTGGATTTTTAAGCTGACTCTAAGTTGAAAGTTTTAGAGATAATTGAAGTTGAAGTTATCAAGAATGTATAATTAGTTCTAATTCCTCAATTTACTTGTATGTTTTAATAAACATTGTTTGCTATTCGTACTCTAATATGTGAAAGTTGGGGTCAATATGTGTTGGAATGAAGTCAAGAAAAAATACCCCCCCCCCCAGAAAACAAAATATATGGATAATTATAATTATTTAGGGGATAAAGATGTATACTTTATATAAATTAAAAAGCCCTAATCTGGTCCCTAATCATCAAAACAACCTAAAGAAACATAGAAAATAGTTTGAAATTTGTGAAAAAATCAGCCAAAAAAATTCAAAGTCCCAAGTTCTGCCAGTTATGACTAATTTATTTGTTGACCAATTTAATTCAATCTTCACATAGATAGGGACGGGAAGGCATTCTCCAGGATGTAGAGGTAACAAAGAAATCAGATAATAAACAAAGAAAAAGAAAAAACTCCCCCCCCCCCAAAAAAAATTGAGGACATGGGTGAAAGTAACAGATATTGCAATTGGATAATGTATTTGTATGATATATAACAAAATACTGTAGAGCATAATAACATACTGATTATTATTGGTGTTATTATGTATTACTCAGCAATGCTATAAAGGCACCAACTGCATATCCACTTTGTGGACACTTCTAACTACTATTCTTCATCTTTGTGCATCAGACAGGTGCTTCCATTTCTTTATTACTGCATTATCCCACATTTCCAGTTAATAGGAGCTCTTCTTATCAACAATACGTTCTTCTTCTTTTTTAAATTTGTCTAAAATCCATTTCTGAAAATATTGGGGTGAAACTTTCACGACGCTGAAGCCAATAAGTTGGAGATTTGTTCAACACTTAATATTAATTTCACATAATTCAAATATTTTTTTGCCCAGCCCCAGCTTATACCCCTCACTTACAGCCCAGGCTGTAGCAGTGTAAGGGTTAAAGCCTGGGAGGGTAAGGCCAGGTAATAAAAATCGCTATGATTTAAATTAATTTAAATAAGTATAAATACCCACAAAGGGATGAAGTAGCTCAAGCGCTATTCTCACCCCATTCAGTACAACGTGTTCATATATATATATATATATATATATATATATATATATATATAATATATATATATATATATATATATATATATATAATATATATATATATATATATATATATATATATATATATATGTCGTACCTAGTAGCCAGAATGCACTTCTCGACCTACTATGCAAGGCCCGATTTGCCTAATAGGCCGAGTGATTTTCTTTATTTTCAATAAATTGTTTCCATTTAGTTCATTTGAATTAATATTATTATATTATATAAGAACATAATTTATTGACTTAATGTGATAGTTTATGTTAGGTTAAGATAGGTTAGGTTAGGTAGGGTTGGTTAGGTTCGGTCATATATCTATGTTAGTTTTAACTCAAATTTAAACAAATTAACTTATACATAATGAAATGGACAGATTTATCATTTCATAAGAAAAAATTTAGAAAATTATATAAATTCAGGAAAACTTGGCTTATTATGCAAATCGGGTCCTGCATAATAGGCCAAGTACGACGTTCTGGCTACTAGGTACATATAATATAAACACATAACAAACAATAAGCATATTACCGAACATTCTGAGTGATAAACATCTAATTTAATGAATTGCAGTCCCCGTGGCGTGGGGCAGTGGTAACACACTTTCCCCACGCTTCGCCAGTGATTTAGCCTGGGTTCGTAGCCTACCCGGGAAGGATTGACTAGGTGCAATCCTCAACTGTATGCCTCTGTTCACCCAGTAGTGAATGGGTACCTGAGGCTAGATTCACGAAGCAGTTACGCAAGTACTTACGAACGTACACATCTTTCCTCAATCTTTGACGGCTTTGGTTACATTTATTAAACAGTTTACAAGCATGAAAACTTCTCAATCAACTGTTGGTATTGTTATAAACATCCTCCTGGTGCTTCGGAGCTCATTAACTGTTTAATAATTGTAAACAAAGCCGCCAAAGATTGAGAAAAGATGTACAGGTTCGTAATTGCTTGCGTAACTGTTTCGTGAATCTGGCCCCAGGTTGTTAAACGACTTGCCGGGTCATATTCATGAAAAATTAGGATTAAGAACTTGTCCGAAACGCTATGTGCACTAGTGGCTGTACAAGTATATAAAAACTCTTGTATATATAAATAAAATAAAATACAAATAAAAATGTTATTGTAAATCCTTCCAACCTTTATTTTTATTAAAAGGTGAGATACAGATTTTCTCTACATTATCGGCAACATAGGCAAACATTTTCGCAGACGCAGCATGGCTGTAAGGTACGGCGGCGAGGCGGGCAGAGGCGAGGCGGTGACAAGCTAATTATGGACCTCCAGGGAGCCTGCCG
>WNGS01006758.1:0-16465 GCA_020271785.1 Procambarus virginalis | reverse complement strand
ACCCGCGTGACGACCCGCGGGACGACCCGCGTGACGACCCGCGTGACGACCAGAGCTCAACGACCTCCAAGCACTATTTGTGCTTGTAGGGGTTGAGCTCTGGCTCTTTGGTCCCGACTCTCAACCGTCAATCAACTGGTGTACAGATTCCTGAGCCTATTGGGCTCTAACATATCTACACTTGAAACTGTGTATGGAGTCAGCCTCCACCACATTACTTCCTAATGCATTCCATTTGTCAACCACTCTGACACTAAAAAAGTTCTTTCTAATATCTCTGTGGCTCATTTTGGGCACTAAGTTTCCACCTGTGTCCCCTTGTGCGTGTGCCCCTTGTGTTAAATAGCCTGTCTTTATCTACCCTGTCGATTCCCTTCACTAATATTGTGTTAAACACTCAAAAATTTAGAAGTTAAATCTGTCAGGTTGGAGGTGATGTTGCTTTGTTGATGAAGTGTGCCAGTGGTCGTCATGCTGGTCGTCATGCTGGTCGTCATGCTGGACGTCACGCTGGTCGTCACGCGGGTCGTCATGCTGGTCGTCACGCTGGTCGTCACGCGGGTCGTCATGCTGGTCGTCACGCTGGTCGTCACGCTGGTCGTCATGCTGGTCGTCACGCTGGTCGTCACGCGGGTCGTTACGCTGGTCGTCACGCGGGTCGTTACGCTGGTCGTTACGCTGGTCATGCTGGTCGTTACGCTGGTCGTCACGCGGGTCGTCACGCTGGTCGTCATGCTGGTCGTCACGCTGGTCATGCTGGTCGTCACGCTGGTCGTCACGCGGGTCGTCATGCTGGTCGTCATGCTGGTCGTCACGCGGGTCGTCACGCGGGTCGTCATGCTGGTCGTCACGCGGGTCGTCATGCTGGTCGTCACGCTGGTCGTCACGCGGGTCGTCATGCTGGTCGTCATGCTGGTCGTCACGCTGGTCGTCACGCGGGTCGTCATGCTGGTCGTCACGCTGGTCGTCACGCGGGTCGTCATGCTGGTCGTCATGCTGGTCGTCATGCTGGTCATCATGCTGGTCGTCACGCGGGTCGTCATGCTGGTCGTCATGCTGGACGTCACGCTGGTCGTCACGCGGGTCGTCATGCTGGTCGTCATGCTGGTCGTCACGCTGGTCGTCACGCGGGTCGTCATGCTGGTCGTCATGCTGGTCGTCATGCTGGTCGTCACGCTGGTCGTCATGCTGGTCGTCACGCTGGTCGTCACGCTGGTCGCCACGCGGGTCGCTACACTGGTCGTCACGCTGGTCGTCATGCTGGTCGTCACGCTGGTCGTCACGCGGGTCGTCACGCGGGTCGTCACGAGGGTCGTCACGCGGGTCGTCACGCTGGTCGTCACGCGGGTCGTCACGCGGGTCGTCACGCTGGTCGTTACACTGGTCGTCATGCTGGTCGTCACGCTGGTCGTCACGCGGGTCGTCACGCGTGTCGTCACGCTGGTCGTCACGCTGGTCGTCATGCTGGTCGTCACGCTGGTCGTCACGCTGGTCGTCATGCTGGTCGTCACGCTGGTCGTCATGCTGGTCGTCATGCTGGTCGTCACGCTGGTCGTCACGTGGGTCGTCACGCTGGTCGTTACACTGGTCGTCACGCTGGTCGTCACGCTGGTCGTCACGCGGGTCGTCACGCTGGTCGTCACGTGGGCCGTCACGCTGGTCGTCATGCTGGTCGTCACGCTGGTCGTCATGCACCTGGTCGTCATGCTGGTCGTCACGCTGGTCGTCACGTGGGTCGTCACGCTGGTCGTTACGCTGGTCGTCACGCTGGTCGTCACGCGGGTCGTCACGCGTGTCGTCACGCTGGTCGTCACGCGGGTCGTCACGCTGGTCGTCACGCTGGTCGTCACGCGGGTCGTCACGTGGGTCGTCACGTGGGTCGTCACGCGGGTCGTCACGCTGGTCGTCACGAGGGTCGCCACGCGGGTCGTCACGCGGGTCGTCACGCTGGTCGTCACGTGGGTCGTCACGCCGGTCGTCACGCTGGTCGTCACGAGGGTCGTCACGAGGGTCGTCACGCTGGTCGTCACGCGGGTCGTCACGCTGGTCGTCACGCGGGTCGTCACGAGGGTCGTCACGCGGGTCGTCACGAGGGTCGTCACGTGGGTCGTCACGCGGGTCGTCACGAGGGACGTCATGCTGGTCGTCACGAGGGTCGTCAAGAAGGTCGTCACGCTGGTCGTCACGTGGGTCGTCACGCGGGTCGTCACGTGGGTCGTCACGCGGGTCGTCACGTGGGTCGTCACGCTGGTCGTCACGCTGGTCGTCACGTGGGTCGTCACGCGGGTCGTCACGTGGGTCGTCACGCGGGTCGTCTCGCGGGTCGTCACGCTGGTCGTCACGAGGGTCGTCACGAGGGTCGTCACGCTGGTCGTCACGCGGGTCGTCACGAGGGTCGTCACGAGGGTCGTCACGCGGGTCGTCACGCTGGTCGTCACGTGGGTCGTCACGCTGGTCGTCACGAGGGTCGTCACGTGGGTCGTCATGCTGGTCGTCACGCGGGTCGTCATGCTGGTCGTCACGCTGGTCGTCACGCTGGTCGTCATGCTGGTCGTCACGCTGGTCGTCATGCTGGTCGTCACGCGGGTCGTCATGCGGGTCGTCACGCTGGTCGTCACGCTGGTCGTCACGCTGGTCGTCACGCGGGTCGTCACGCTGGTCGTCATGCTGGTCGTCACGCTGGTCGTCATGCTGGTCGTCACGCGGGTCGTCATGCTGGTCGTCATGCTGGTCGTCATACTAGTCGTCATGCTGGTCGTCATGCTGGTCGTCACGCGGGTCGTCATGCTGGTCGTCATGCTGGTCGTCATGCTGGTCGTCACGCTGGTCGTCACGCTGGTCGTTACACTGGTCGTCACGCTGGTCGTCACGCGGGTCGTCATGCTGGTCGTCATGCTGGTCGTCACGCGGGTCGTCAAGCTGGTCGTCACGCTGGTCGTTACACTGGTCGTCACACAGGTGTACTGGGTGTACTGGTGGTACACTTTGTGGTACTGGTGTGCGGATCATGGAGTCTTTATACATTAGAGAGCTGTGGCCTCTGTTAAACAATAACGCGTCATCTGGCCAATTGTATACTTTGTCAAATGTCATCAAGTGTTTGACCCGCCCCTGTTTTATGAACGAGTTATTATATTCTTTAATTGTTTAGTTCCCCCTTGATTTGTGTTTTGGTGTTCTTTTTTTAAATAGGATGGGTTTGATTATTTTCTGTTTATTGTGATGCTGACAATACCAGTTACGTGTCTATTATTTTATAATAGTTTTGTTTCTTTATGATGTGTGACATTGGTAATTCGATAACAATTGATTTGGTTTTGCATAGAATCTTTGAAACTTTAGGATATTGATTGTGTTTTTTTATTTAGACCTTTTTGTCAATGTTGGAAGTTATAAAATCTTATTTTTGTTTAATTATTGTGCAAGTTGGCTTTGGTTTCCTCTCCGTATTTTCTTTATTGATAACTAGTGTCATTTTTGTCTCATAAGAATGCAATTATGTTTTCAGTGAAAGTTATTTGTTAACTTTAATTATGTTTTACCGTATTTTAGAACTGGTGATGAAAACTAATGAGTATTCCAATTGTTGTGGATTTCAATTGAAAAAAATATATATTTTTATTAAAAAACTGAAAACTCACACCCCAGAAGTGACTCGAACCCATACTGCCAGGGGAACTCTGCAACTGGTGTATGGAACACCTTAACCACTCGACCATCATGACCTGACAAAAGATGATGGTAGCCGAGGCCAATTCCCCATCATCCCGCCGGCACTCTGATGGTAATCTTGGGCATAGTATTTTATCAAATCACCTCATTCCTTGGGGCACACATGAGGAACACAAATGCGAACAAGCCTGAATGGTCCCCAGGCATATATGCAACTGAAAACTCACACCCTGAACTCACGCTAAGCCAATGAAATTGGCTTAGCGATACGATGAATAATGTTACCTTCACTGTAATTGGTCTAACGAAAAGTAGTAGTGGCCTCAACCCGTAATCGACTCAAGTCCATTACATCCAGCGGTCAACCCCACAGACCCATTCATAATTTTAACACGCTGCTCATTCAAAACGGGAATTTTCTAAAATATAAATTAATATTATAATATATTAGCATATTGTGCATAATTAGGCATAGGTAATAAAGGGACCCAGTCTATGGAACTCACTCCCTAATGAATTGAAAAGCTGTCCAACTTTTGCGTCATAAAAAACAAAACTAAGAAGCACCTAACTTCATCTTCATAGTTTTTTACCTTTTGCTTTAAAATTGCACTGTATCTATTGCTACCCAATCTCCCAATCTTTATATACCCAATCCAAACATCTTTATCATTGTGATCATTGCTGTCTTCTTATATGTGCTATCAATCTGCTGTACGGTGTCTGTTAATCTTGTTTAAATTACTAATCAAGTTGTCAATGTAATCAACCAGAGCTTTAATATACCAATGTGCTTTAATATACTTACTCTTCTCTCTCTCATCTCATTTTTTTCTTGCAATGTATCTGTTATCATTTTATTAATTTTGCTAGAATTTACGTACTTAAAATTATCTGTTACATTAAGGACCTGCCCGAAACGCTGCGCGTACTAGTGGCTTTACAAGATTGTAATACTATGCTATGTATTCTCTCTAACCCAATGTACCTTCTTGTATATAAATAATAATAAATAAATAGGTTAGGTTAAGTGTTTAGGTTATGTTGGCGATAATTTGTATTAGTAGTATGTGGGTGAAGCATTTACACCGTTGTGATTCGAACAAAAGTCGTCAGTGAAGCACTTGTTCCGGAAGTGTTCGAACGAAATCAGTTTTGAGTCGTGTTGTAAACCGTTTTAATTCATAAACTGGGGGTTTGGCGGTGCATGGAATCACTTTTGGGTCTTATTTGGAGGACGAGCTGGCCTCTGTCGAGAAGCAGGTAAACCAGAACCAAACCTTGTGACTCGAGCGTAGGGGGTTTCAGCCCGTCCTCCAAACAAAGACCCAAAAGTGATTCCATCCACCCGCCAAACCAACTGTTTATGAATTAAAAACGGTTTACACACAACCCGTCCTCGACTCAAGTCCATTACATTCAGCGGTCGACCCCACAGACGCATTCATAAATTTTAACATGCTGTTCATTCAAAACGGGAATTTTCTCAAGTATAAATTAATATTATAATATATTGGCACGAATTTTGTTCGAATCACAACGCTGTAAATGCTTCACCACTTACTACTAATACAATAATCGCCAACAGATTTTAAACACCAACCTATCCTAAACCTATGCCTAAATATGCACAGTATGGTATTATAATATTAATTTATATTTGAGAAAATTCCCATTTTGAATGAACAGCATGTTAAAATTTATGAATGCATCTGTGGGGTCGGCGGCTGAATGTAATAGACTTGAGTCGAGGACGGGTTGAGGGGTCTTCAAACAAAGTTTCTTAAGAACCTTCGTAATATAGCAAGTAAGAGAAAAACATGACGCTTCGTGAAACTGGATCCTTGGCAATAGTTAAGAAGTGATGTGCAAAAAGAAATTTATTATTACAAATACTACTTAGTGATAAGAATTCATGAACTATAATTATTTGTTTTTATTCAACCATTTATACATTCTTCTTGGTGAATATATTCACTGACAATTTACTTTAGTCCTGGACTATATTGAGTACTAAAGTACTCATGCTGGTTGGTCAGAAAGCTGCTGTGGTTATCTTAATAGCCCTGCAGAGGTTGATAGCCATTTAGCAAAACGCCAAACTAAACCAAGTTACTTGTAATCCAATTTGTATTTTAATAGTAATTTTTTGCTTCCCACCTAAGGGATTAATAGTAAATTTAAAGTTTGCGATGTTTTTAAACCTCTGACCTCGGGTCATTCTCTGACCTCGGGTCATTTTCTGACCTCGGGTCATTTTCTGACCTCGGGTCATTCTCTGACCTCGGGTCATTCTCTGACCTCGGGTCACCATTTCTTATCTTATTTCCTCAGCACAAGAGTATTGGTGGACAATTATTAATGCAGTCGCTGTCTTTCTGGCGTTGGCGACTTCCATATGCGTTATGGTCACTTATTTTCTTCTTATTTTGTTAATACTTGAGTCTGTTTCTCAAGAAAATTAGTTATTCTTACGTCCTATATTCATGATCATTATCACAGTAAAATATTGTTTCATTTGTGACTTTTTACATAATTATAAGTTGATTCTTGGTGCAGGGTGAGGAATATTTGTTGGTGGACTTTGATAATTCTACGGCTCCTATTCAAGTCCATTATATGGTCCGCTTTTGTATATGAATCTTCTAACTATAAATAATATTTTATTCTCAAAGTCATATTTAATTATTTATAGCTAAAAAGCCTCGCCCATCAGAGTGAAATTGTTTAATCTTATTTTTATATAGTGATAATAATTATATGGAAGAAAGAAGTATATTCTGTCTTTTTTTTATTAACAAAATTAGGTATACACAGCAATGTGCTGCTACCCTGTTCTAAGAGATATTACACAGTGTAGATTAAAAACTAGATATAAACTAGATAAAAACTAGATATTCTGCCCGAAATGCTGCGTGTGCTAGTGGCTTTACAAGATTGTAATTTCCATGTTATGTATCCCCACATTCCCAATGTACCTACTTGTATATGTATAAATAAATAAATAAAAAGATATAGGGGTTCAACTAATAGTCCCATCTCACAGGATGGTTAATCATACATGGAATTAGACTAATAATTGCTTCATTGGTACTCTTTTGGGAGTGGAAGCCAGACTGACAGGGACTTAGTATGTTGAATTTTATGAGGTAGGAGTAGAGCTGTTTAAAAATAATTTTTTCAAATATTTTTCATCATATGGGTAGATCTGATATTGGTCTGTAATTGTTTATGTCTGCCGGATTGTCTCCTTTATGAACTGGCGTTACTCGTATTTTTTCAAGGATATCAGGGAAGGTATGACACACTGGAGATTTGTTGAACAGCAGAGCAATGGGTGGCGTAAGGACCTGGAAGGCGCTCTTGTATACCATGGATGGTATTTCACTAATGTTCCCAGCTTTGGTTTTTAGTGAGTGAATGATACATCTGTGAGATGATACATAGTGAGATACATCTGTCGGGCTGACTGGTGAAAGGAGAAGCGAGTTCGGGGTAGCTGCCTGTAAGACATGTTGTAACATGTGTCTGTCTGTGGGATTTTCTGACAAGGTTATCACCAACCGATGAAAAGAAGCTATTAAATTCAGTTGCCGTTTCTAAATCTGTGGCAGGTGTATAACCCTCCTTGGAGAGTTTTATCTGGTTATGTGAGTGTTGTTCAGTTCCTAGGATGGGTCCACATTGGGTCCAGTACTGCCCACAGCATTGGTATGGGGTCCACTACCGCCCACAGAATGAGTATGGGGTCTACCACCGCTCACAGGATGGGTATGTGGTCCACTACCACCCACAGGATGAGTATGGGGTCCACTTCCACCCATAGAATAACTATGGGGTCCACTACTACCTGTAGGATGGGTATGGCATCCACTACCATTTAGAGGATGGGTATGGGGTCCACTGCCATCCACAGGATGGTTATGGGGCTCACTGCCACCCACTAGATGGGTATGGGGTCGGCTACCACCCACAGGATGGGTAGGGGTTCCACTACCGCCCAGATTATGGGTATGGAGTTCTCTCCCGCCTACAGGATGTGTATAGGGTTCACTACCGCCAACAGGATGCGTATGGGGCCCAATACCACCCACAGCATGGGCATGGTGTCCACTATTGCCCACAGAAAGAATATATGGGGTCCACTACCTCCCCGAGGATGTGTTCATGGTCCATTACCGCCTACAGGATGGGTATGGGATCCACTACCGCCAGCAGGATTGATATGGGGATCACAATCATCTACAGGATGCGCATGGGGGTCCACTACCACCCACACGGATGGGTATATGGTCCAGTACCGCCCACAGGATGAGTATGGGGTCCACTACCATCCACAAGGATAGGTATGGGGACCAGTACCATCCACAGGATGAATAGAGGTCCACTACCACATGTTGGATGGATATGGGGTCAATTTCCATCCACAGGATGGGTATGGGATCCACTACACCCACAGTATGGGTATGGGGTCCACTACCTCCAAACGGATGAGTATTGGGTCCACTATTGCCCACAGGATGGGTATGGGGTCCACTATTGCCCACAGAATGGGTATGGGATGCACTTTCCGCCTACAGGATGGTTATGGAGTTCACTACCACCCACAGAAGGGGTATGGGGTCCACTGCCGCCCACAAGAAGAGTATGGGGTCCACTACCACTATTGGATGAGTATGGGGTCCACTGCCGCCCACAGGATGAGTATTGGAGTCCACTACTGCCTACAGGATGGGTATGAGGTCATGTACTGCCCACAGGATGGCTATGGGTGAGGTACTGCCCCTTAGCCATCTGGTACTGCCTATATTTATTTTTTTTTGAGATATATACAAGAGTTGTTACATTCTTGTACAGCCACTAGTACGCGTAGCGTTTCGGGCAGGTCCCTGGAATACGATCCCCGCAGCGAAGAATCGTTTTTCATCCAAGTACACATTTTACTGTGCGTTAAACAGAGGCTACAGTTAAGGAATTGGCCCAGTAAATCCTCCCCGGCCAGGATACGAACCCATGACATAGCGCTCGCGGAACGCCAGGCGAGTGTCTTACCACTACACACGGAGACTGCAAATATGGGGTATGATACTCTAGTCGGGACCAAAGAGCTAAAGTTCAACCCCTGCAAGCACAACTAGTTGAGTACAGGATGGGCTTGGTGTCCTCTACCGCCCACTGGAAGGGTATTGGGTCACTGGTTGCGGTATTATGTCAACTACAGCTCACGGGATGGGGTATGGGGTCAACAACCGCTCACGGCATGGGGTATGGGGTCAACTACACCTCACTGATTGCGGTATGAGGTCAACTACAGCTCACGGCATGGGGTATGGGGTCATCTACAGCTCACAGGTTGGGGATGGGGTCATTACAGCTCACAGGTTGGGGTATGGGGTCATCTACAGCTCACACCATGGTTGCTGATGATAGGGGACACATGGTAAGGATGTGGGGAATTTCCCACCAGGTAATTCATTAAATTTAAATTATGTAATTGAGTGGAGTGCATCAGAAAAAGTGGACTGTATTAAAATCCTTGTCTTCTGCTGGGTGTTACCCTTAACATATAAGGTTGGGGGGGGGGGGTGATTTAATTAGAGCCTATCAATTATTATCATTAACATCGTTATTGACAAAATTTAATAACAATGTTGCCTAATTGAGGATTTCAATTAAGTCTTATTAAAGTGAGGATAATGCTGGTATTAACTGTCACACAGGATCGAGAATTATCGAGTGATAGGAATTTGGTTATAATTATTAGTTGACTAAACTACTGGTATTAGTTTGAATACTCGATGGCCTTATCTGACTTGAAGGCTTCAACATGAGTATAAGAAGGTGGGCATTTGGACAATCAGTCAGGTGTGAGCCTCGTGGGTTATGGCGGCTGTCCCTACTTGTTGCAAGAGGTTGATGGTTCCCTGATGACCACCGCAGATCTTGGTTTTTTTAATCGCCTGCCTCATAACCGGTTGTCGTCCAATATATTGAATGGCCATAAAATAAGTACAGACATATACTGACAAACTGTAAACGAGATGCGTTTACCAGATCACACACTAGAAGGTGAAGGGACGACGACGTTTCGGTCCGTCCTGGAACATTCTCAAGTCGATTGTGAGACTTGAGAATGGTCCAGGACGGACCGAAACGTTGTCATCCCTTCACCTTCTAGTGTGTGGTCGGGTCAACATACTTTAGCCGCGTTATTGTGACTCATCGCCTGCAAGCGAGATACTCTCGTAATTTAAGGTAGCGGCAGCTGAAGAACGCAGTTGACCCGATTCACGAGGACAATCGTGGCTGCACAAAGAGAGGTTCCTCACGAGAGATCTGCTCCCACGATGGCGTTCCCTCCTCTCCCGTATCTGGTCAAGCCATAAGCACGGTTTAATTTCTGCCCATTTATGGGCGAGTATAGGGAAGCATTATTTTACGTGTTATTTTATTGGTTCCAGTCACAGAGAACAGTTTTTAACTGTTTATAATGCTGGACTGAAAGTTTTAAGGAACTGAATTATATTTAATGTATATAAAGTTTATGGTATGACTATTTTATCTCATGTGAACGCGTCTAGTGACGTCATTTAAATTTAACTTCAGAAAGTTACTTAGTTCTGTCTAAAGTTTAATTAAATCTAGTCTAATATAATACCTTTAAAGTATAATTAAATTGTAGACTGGAAGAATTTGAATTTTAAGAATTTCTAAATATTTTTATTTGATTTTGAATTTGAATTTAAAATTTGGGAGAATTAATAGTTACGTCGCCTATGTTGGTTGACGCAATACTTCTCCATGTCTTCCAGGGAGCTTTTAAATATTTCCTCACTGACAAAGTAGTACAGTTATTATGGTGAGCTTCCTGATATAACGAGTTTTGCTTGTTATATCAGGGGTTAGAAATTTGGGGGTCAGAAATTTCCGAAAGAGGGAGCCACCCCATGGTTGGTGATGATAAGAGACACATGGTGAAGGGAGCCACACCATGGTTGGTGATGATAAGAGACACATGGTGAAGGGGGCCACACCATGGTTGGTGATGATAAGAGATACATGGTGAAGGGGGCCACACCATGGTTGGTGATGATAGGAGACACATGGTGAAGGGAGCCACACCATGGTTGGTGATGATAGGAGACACATGGTGAAGGGGGCCACACCATGGTTGGTGATGATAGGAGACACATGGTGAAAGGGGCCACACCATGGTTGGTGATGATAGGAGATACATGGTGAAGGGGGCCACACCATGGTTGGTGATGATAGGAGACACATGGTGAAGGGAGCCACACCATGGTTGGTGATGATAGGAGACACATGGTGAAGGGGGCCACACCATGGTTGGTGATGATAGGAGATACATGGTGAAGGGGGCCACACCATGGTTGGTGATGATAAGAGACACATGGTGAAGGGGGCCACACCATGGTTGGTGATGATAGGAGATACATGGTGAAGGGGGCCACACCATGGTTGGTGATGATAGGAGACACATGGTGAAAGGGGCCACACCATGGTTGGTGATGATAGGAGATACATGGTGAAGGGGGCCACACCATGGTTGGTGATGATAGGAGACACATGGTGAAGGGGGCCACACCATGGTTGGTGATGATAAGACACATGGTGAAGGGGGCCACACCATGGTTGGTGATGATAAGACACATGGTGAAGGGGGCCACACCATGGTTGGTGATGATAAGAGACACATGGTGAAGGGGGCCACACCATGGTTGGTGATGATAGGAGACACATGGTGAAGGGGGCCACACCATGGTTGGTGATGATAAGAGACACATGGTGAAGGGGGCCACACCATGGTTGGTGATGATAAGAGACACATGGTGAAGGGGGCCACACCATGGTTGGTGATGACAATTACTTTTGATAGTTGCTGGTTGCTCAAAAAAACCCGCGGCACTAAGACCTGTGATGTATTACAGCCTTCAACTCCTCCCAGATGATCTAGAGCACCACCTACAAGCAGCTAAGTACATGGAGTCTAAGCATGTCAAAACACATCAACAGTAACCAGTCCAATCAACTCATTCCATCGCAAATAAAATTCATAACAATCCTCTCCTGCTCTGAGTACCAGTTCCTGCTGTCCGTCTCCGTGCTGCCTGACGCAAGTTTCCACAACAACATATTCCCCATACCATACTCAACAACCATGTCTTTCAAAAGCAAGGTTACTCATAGAAAAAAGAAAATCAACTCTCCAAACATGGCATACATCCTGATCAACACCAACAGGCTCTCTGGGATCTCTAGGGTCTGTGGCGGAGGTGCTGCTCTTCCCTCTACTCCACCACTGAGCCCGGGTGTTGTCTCCTCTCAATCATCTACAAATTCCCCGCTAGCATCCAGCTTTTCGCACTTCAAGCGTGTTGCTGGTCCCTCATCGGAAATCCAAAACTGGAATGAGAATCGATGGTTCAAAAAGCTGTGTCTAGTCATTGAGCTCAAATTACGATCATTCAGAGCCTTCAAAGTGAGGATCAAGCTAACCACACGAACCTACAGCAACAAGCAATAGCCCTTCTTCGTGTGGATATTAGAGCTTGTCAAGCTAGCCAAGAACAACTCTAGCATGACATAAACAATCTCCGTGAGGAAAATACTCGTCTGAAAATCAATGCATCTGTCAAAAACAAGAGGAAGCTCTTGACAAAATGAGTACATGTATCAGTACTATAACCGCTCAACAATCTATCTCCCAGGATGAACAAGGCCAGCAAAAGTTGTTGGACTCTGTAATTGTGTCGTCTTCAGCCATTCCTGTGGAAAGCGAAGGTGAGAAGTGTATTGATATTGTACATGATTTTATAAAAGACCACCTTCGTTATGACGTTAACAAAACAAACATAATTGCTGCCGACAGAGTAGGTGTTATAAATGGTGGCTTGTACTATGGGGAATCTAGTGCTATGAAGGAGTAAGGACAGTTAGAACACAGAGGTACCCCAAGTTCTGGAGATCTCAAAGGCCCGGCCCCCAAATAAATAAAAAAATAAACTTAAGCGGCTTATTACAGCAATAGTCAGTCTAGAGGTTGATCATAGATGTCCTACACAGGAAAAATGGATACTCCTTTAACTAACTTACTTATTTATTAACCCCTTAACAACCCCCCATATACATTCACACCAATAACAATAATAATTACTTTACCACACTATCTTACGTTAAAAGCCTTGGTCCACATAAGCAGGATACAAGGTTTACACTGAGAACAAGCTAGGGTAAAGTACTACTGGTTAAGAAACTGAAGCTTGATGCAGCTTAGGGTAGTGAGACCACGTGGTACCCTAACACAACACAACACAACACAACACTACACTTAGGAGTACCCAAAACACTGGCAAATACTACCCCCAGGTCTCACCAATCTTTCACTACCAGAGTAGGCACACTTACAAACACAGTATAGTATATAACTTAACTTAAGATAAGGGAAATAAGTAAAAGGAAAGTTAGAAAGGGAGAGAGGTGCAGCCACAGAGTCCAGTTGTTTACACCTCGAAAGCCAACAGAGAAGAAGGCTTCCAGTGACCAGATCAGGGGTCCCGCATTGTGTGGTGCCGGGAGGAGCCTAATTGATCGTGCAGCTATACACATTAAAAATCTTCCCCTATGCATCATATTGTTACTTTACTCATTCTAAGGATAGTTAATCTATAACAATGTTATACTTAATCCACAACAAGCTCAAGAGTCTGAATGCTTGTGAGCAACAAGATTCGTCTTACGTCTGGCAAGGAAAATACGACAAATGCGCCTCGCCATGCGTCAAAATACTGTAAGGTCGTTTATTTAGCTCAATTTGACCTCTGGTTTCCAACTGAGGAACCCAGGGTCGCAACAGTAGGCAAAAAGAATCCATCAGGACAAAACCACAGGAAAATTCGCCTCAAACTAGCTATCCAGTCCCTGAATCTTGCCAAGGCAGCAGTATCCTCTAAAAAAGGGATTTACATCAACGAGTGTGTTACGACCCTGGGTTCTTTAGATGGAAACCAGAGGTCAAATTGGAACTAAATAAGCTACAATATAGTATGGGACGCATCGCGAGCTGCAGTTGTTTGTATCTTCCCTGCCAGACGTAAGACAATTCTTGTTGCTCACAAAGCATTCAGACTCTTGAGCTTGTTGTGGATCAAGTAACACTGTTATAAGATTAACTATCCTTAGAACGAGTAAAGTAACAATAGGAGGCATAGGGGAAGATGTTGAAATGTGTATAGCTGCATGATCAATTAGGCTCCTCCTGGCACCACAAGGCGGCAGTCCGGATCTGGTCACTGGGAGCGTTCTTCTGGTCTGAGCTGGCGTGGTGTAAACAACTGGCCTGTGTGGCTCTACCCCTCTCTCCCTTTCCCCTTACTTATTTCCTTTGCCTAAAGTTAAGTTATATTTATTATATTGTAAGTGTGCCTACTCTGGAAGCTTTATATTTGTGTAGACCTGTGGTAGTCGTCGCCAGTGTTCTGGGTACCCCTAGTGTGGTGTTTTGTTGTGTTGGGTTAGGTACCACGTGGGCGCTACCCTAAGCTACCCAGGCTTCAAGTAATTCAATAGTAGAGCTTTACCCTAGCTTGTGTTCAGTGTAAAACCTTGTATCCTGCCTACGTGGACCAAGGCTTTTAACGTAAGATAGTGTGATAAAGTTATTATTATTATTGTTATTGGTGAGAATGTATATGGGGGGTTGTTAAGGGGTTAATAAATGAGTAAGCTAGAACAGAGTATCCCTTCTTCCTGTGTGGGAATGCAACGATCAATCTCTAGCCTAACAGGGTCTAGTAGCAAGTTATTATTACTTTGGATAATTTACTTTGGGGGCTGGGCCTTTTAGTTCTCCCATATTTGATACCTCTGTATTCGAACTACCCTTACCCCTTAATAGTACCAGTTCCCCCATAGCAAGCCCACCATTGTTCATAATAAGTGGTTGGCCTGTCCAGGATGAACTTTAGTATTGTAAAACATTAGATTTTTGAGTGCCAAAACTAAAAAATTCTTGTTTCCGCAGAACGATTGTGTGCTAGCCTAGGGTCCAGCTCATCTGGCGTAGGACATTCTTTGCACTGACTGGACACCCAGCTGGATCCCTTCACGATTAAGGTTAGTGTGGCCTTGTGTTAGGGGCCGTGCAAATTTTTGTTTTTTTTTCCAATTTTTTATTTTTTAATTTTTTCTGTGGCTAGGAGCTAAAATTTTAGTGATGTCATCTGAAATGCAGAGACTGGCAATGGAGCCTTCAGTGGTAGAGATAAAGAAACTTACCAAGTCAAATTTAGTATTGTTAGGCAAGGATTTGGCCTAGAATTAAATGACGCAGATAAAAAGTGGAAACTCCAGCTTTATGGAATCTGAGGACTTGCGCTGAACTATATTCGCTCCTATCTTAGTGAGAGACACCAGTATGTAGCCATCAATGATGTAACCTCTCCCACTCTACCATTAACCATAGGAGTGCCACAGGGCAGCGTCCTGGGACCTCTCCTATTTCTTATATACATCAATGATCTGCCTAATGTCTCTAATATCTTTAAACTATATTGTTTGCTGACAATACTACCCTCATCTACTCAGACCCCAACCCACACACACATTAAATAGTGTTGTAAATACTGAATTTAAAAAAGTCCACTTATGGATGTCAACTAACAAACTCGCACTAAACATAGAAAAGACCTATTACATCTTATTTGGAAGCAAATCAACAAATGCAATTCAGCTTCAGATAGACAATGTTAACATCAGCAGTAAAATTGATGGAAAGTTTCTTGGCCTATACTTAGACAAAAGACTCACCTTCAGCACCCACATACAACACATAACCAAGAGTGTCTAAAAAACGGTTGGTATATCTCTATAAATCAGATATTATGTTCCAAGTCTGCTCTTCTCTCACTATACTATGTACTATTCTATCCCAATCTTTAATATGGTTTCTATGCATGGGGTTCACCATTGCAAAAATACTCAGTCCATCACCCAGAAATCTGCTATCAGAATAATACAAACTTGCTTTCAGACAACACTCAGACCCCTGTGTAAATACCTTAAACATGCTAAACATACATCACTCACACATTCTCTTGTGCCATTTAAATTTACAAAACATTGTTCTTAAATGCAAACTCTGTTCTAAAACTCTTCCTGGACAATGTAATGAACCCATAATCACCAACCAGAATAAATATCTCTTTGATAACCCCAAGTCAAACTTAATCTTATGAACATTCTTGCAAATAAGAGGGCTGTCTATGAACTCACTCCTAACGAATTGAAAAGTTGTTCAACTTTTGCCTTATTTAAAAATAAAACCAAAAAAGTACCTAGTCAGTCTTCATAGTTTCTTCCTAATGCTTTATACTCGCACTGTATCTAGTGCTTCCCAATCCCCCAATATATATACCCAAGCCATACAATCTTTACCTTGTCATCATGCTATCAACGTATATCATGGTGTTAAACACAGATCACACTAACGTGATGCATCAAATGAACAAATACACAAGGGCCGTGACGAGGATTCGAACTGGTCCGGGAGCATCCCAGACATGCCTTAATCCTGTCGTAGCTTAAGTCTATTAAGGCAGTGTCTGGGATGCTACCGGACGCAGGTCGAATCCTCGTCACGGCCCTTGTGGATTTGTTCATCATGGTTGTTATATTGAGTGCATTTTCTACTGCAATATTCCTTGTAATGATCCTCAAATTGGGCTACAATGAACAGTTGATAACCCTCAATTATCCTTAATTTACTACTATATTT
>WNGS01006757.1:45477-55945 GCA_020271785.1 Procambarus virginalis | reverse complement strand
TTGCTGCTGTGTTGTGCACTGTTGTGAACTTTTGCATTAAAATGCTTGTGTGCTTTGCAAAATTAAAGTAATTACAGTGAATTTTGAATAACATATACAGTGCAGTAAGTGTTATATATTCTGAGGAACATTTTAAGTGATAAGTTTAAATTTATTCAGTAAAAATGGCAAATATACCTCAGTTTCCTGCATTTGATCCTGACTGTGACCAGACAAACCTGTCACAGAGGTGGGTCAAATGGCTTAAAAGGTTTGAAAATTTGTTGATAGTTTCTGACATCAAAAGTGCTGAAAGAAAGCGTGCCTTTCTGCTTCACTATGCAGGTGATAGAGTTTGTGATATCTTTGATACACTGAAAGATACTGGTGGTGCTAAAGATTATGACACTGCCAAGGCCAAATTAACTGAGCATTTCAAACCAAGGCAAAATACTGCTATGGAAATTATGCATTTCAGGAGAGCAAAACAACTCTCTAATGAAACTGTTGATCAATACCATACACGTCTGCAGGGTTTAGCAGCCCACTGTGAGTTTGCTGATGTTGACAAAGAAATCAAACAGCAAATAATTGAAACATGCACATCTACACGTCTTCGTCGAAGAGCTCTAGAACTTGTTGATGATGAAAGTTCTCTTAACAAGATACTGGATATGGCTCGTCGAATGGAAGATGCTGCACGTGATGCTCGTGCCATGGAGTGCAGTGCCAACAACGGTTCTGCCACTGTTACTAACAGTCATGAAGTATGTAAGGTTCAGGGAGTACACCATGATCGTAGAAGATATCATGCCAAACCTAACATTAAATTGAGCCGAGAACCACATCACAACTGGAGTCATGGAACAAGACTCAAGCAGTCACAACGACTCACATCAGAGGTTGTCAATAATAAATGTTACAATTGTGGAGGAGACTACCCACACCAAGATAATGTTTGTCCTGCACAAGGTAAGAAGTGCTATGAGTGTAGAAAACTAGGTCATTTTGGTGCTATGTGTCGTTCCGCACTAAAGAAACCACAATCAATAAATAAAAGCAATGTACGAGGATCAAGTCATAGGAGTCGAGGTGGCAAACACAATATTGCACCTCAAATCAAGAATGTTAATAATATACAAGACAACATTTCATTACAACCAGTCTCAGATGACAGTGAATGTGATTATATTTATGGAGTACAATCAATCACAAAATGGAATGATCTTCCAAACAACCCAGAGACTATAGTATACATTGCTGGCATTTGTCTCAAAATTCTTATTGACACTGGATCAAACATTGACACCATTGCTGAGTGCCACTATGAAAAATTTAAAAAACAATTCCCAAAGCTTGAAAACTACAATGGCAAAGCCACTGCCTATGCTTCAAAGGTAGCCTTACCAGTGATTGGAACTTTCACTGCAGAGATTAAGTCAAAGAATGCAATGCTCATTACTACATTCCATGTTGTTAGGAATGCAAAGGAGTCTTTACTCAGTTACAAGACTTCAACCAAATTGGGGCTACTTCAGCTTTCTAATGCTGTAGCAGTGGAATCTGCAAACAATGTTGATGCTATTGTTGCTGAATTTTCTGATCGGTTTAAATCCATAGGTTGTTATACTGATAGCAAGGTACATCTGCATATCAACCCAGATGTAATTCCAGTTGCCCAACCACATCGCCGACAACCATTCCATACTCGCAAGAAAGTCGATGCCGAACTGGATAGGCTGATAGAACTAGATATCATTGAACCGGTAACAGGCCCAACACCATGGGTAAGCCCAATTGTCACTCCACCAAAGCCGAAGAATCCAGATGAGATACGCATTTGTGTAGACATGCGTGTTCCCAACAAGGCAATAATGCGTGAACGCCATCCTACACCCACTGTAGATGATATGATATACCGCTTGAATGGTGCAACTGTATTCAGCAAGTTAGATTTAAACAAGGGCTATCATCAGCTTGAACTTGATGATGAGAGTCGATTCATCACAACGTTTACGACACATCGAGGTCTGTATAGGTACAAGCGCCTGAGTTTTGGTATTAACAGTGCTGCTGAAGTATTCCAGCACATCATCAGCCAGGTATTGCAAGATATACCTAATGCTGACAACATGTCTGATGACATCATTGTTTATGGCCGTACCCAAGCTGAACACGACAAAGCTCTTCGTGCAACATTGCAACGCTTACGAGAAAAGAATTTGACGCTAAGCCGAGCAAAGTGTGAGTTCAATAAACATAAAATTGAATTCTTTGGACATGTACTTAGTGACAAAGGTCTATCTCCAGATCCTAAGAAAGTTGCAGATATCAAGAATGCTGCACCTCCTTCAACATCCACTGAAGTACATAGTTTTCTGGGAATGGCAAACTACTGTTCTCGCTTCATTCCAGATTTTGCTACCATTACGAAGCCTCTACGTGAGCTCTGAAGAAAAATGCATCATGGTACTGGAGCGATGTCGAGCAAAATGCATTTGATGCTGTGAAAGATGCACTAGTAGAAAATGCGACTGCTGCATACTTTGATCCATCAATGGACACTGAGTTAACGGTGGATGCTAGTCCTGTTGGTTTAGGTGCTGTGTTAGCCCAACACAAACCTGGTCAACCAGATTCAAGAGTAGTAATTGCCTATGCCAGCCGTTCTCTCACAGATGTTGAGCAACGATACAGTCAGACAGAGAAGGAAGCTCTTGCTCTTGTATGGGGCTGTGAACACTTCAATGTGTATCTGCTTGGTGCACCCTTTACCACGATAGTCACTGACCACAAACCGTTGGAGACCATCTTCAATAATCCAAAGTCCAAACCACCAGCTCGCATTGAGAGATGGGCTCTTCGTCTGCAACCATACAACTTTACGGTGAAATACAAGCCAGGTGCAGGCAATCCCGCTGATTACATCAGTCGACATCCTGCCAACAGTTTCACCATCACCAAGCATCAGCAAGTTGCCGAGGAATATGTACACTCTGTAACCTGTGATGCAGTCCCTAAGGCTCTCACTCTTGATGAAATCCGTACTGCAACCCTAGAGGACCCAACTCTGCAAGCAACAGTGGATGCATTGACTAAGAAAAAGTTTCCACGCATCCCACCCTCAGGAGTTGACCAAGATGCATTCAAAGCACTTGAACGCATCCAGACAGAATTAAGTGTTACGCAACAACGCGACACCGTGCTGCGAGGTACTCGTATCGTCATTCCAGCTGTTCTCCAGCAACGTGCTCTGAAGCTTGCACATCAAGGACACCAAGGTCTTGTAAGGACCAAACAGCTGCTACGAGAAAAGGTGTGGTTTCCTGGCATTGATCGTCAAGCTAAGGACATGCATGATGCCTGTGTCCCTTGCCAAGCTGCAGTGGATACTTCAAGACCAACACCTCTACAACCTTCACCACTACCTGCTGCACCATGGATGGAAGTATCGATGGATTTCTGTGGACCGCTACCAACTGGAGAGTACTTGATGGTAGTCATTGATGATCACTCACGTTATCCAGAAGTAGAAATCATCACTTCCACATCTGCAAAGGCTGTCATCCCGAAACTCGACAAGATCTTTTCAAACTTTGGCATTCCTGAAGTTGTCAAGACGGACAATGGACCGCCATTTAATGGACAAGACTTTGTCAACTTTGCTGAGCATATTGGATTCAAACACCGCCGTGTGATGCCACTACATCCTCAAGCAAATGGAGAAGTCGAGAGATTCATGCAACCTCTCATGAAAGCTGTACGCTGTGCTCATGCCGAAGGACGATCCTGGAAACAAGCTATGTATGCTTTTCTCAGGAACTACCGTGCAACACCGCATGGAACACTGGGCAAGTCGCCTGGCGAACTTTTATTTGGACGTCCTATGAGAATCGCACTACCTGTCATGCCAGCCAAGGTAACGGATAAACGTCTCGCTCAGAAGGATGCACTAGCGAAGGGCAAAATGAAAATTGCTCATGATCAACGTGCAAAGGAACAATTCATAAAGGTTGGAGATACTGTTCTCGTTAAAAAGAAAAAAGAGGGAAAGTTAGATATGCCGTATGATACAAAACCATATAAAGTGATTAGTGTAAAAGGAACTATGGTAACAGCGAGTAATAGAGATCATAGTATAACACGTAATATGGCTTATTTCAAAGTGATTCCAAATAGTGTAGAAAATGATGAAGTGCAAAGTCGTGCAAAAGAAAAAGAAAAAATGAGTTATAACTCGATAAACAATTCATCGAGGGATATTCTTGTACTTAAGGACTCTCGTCCAAAACGACATGTTAAACGCCCTACACGATATGATGATTAATTGTGTTCCTATGTAATGCAAAGTATTTACTTGTTATGCTAAACTAAATTTAATATTGTTTGAATAATGCAGATCTCTCATTCAATATTTTGTAACTTTGTATTACAGTTTCTTTCATGTTTGTTTAACATTGCATATGTATTTTTAACATTGAAATCCTTTGTGGTAAAGATTGTTTAAATTCTTTGTGTGCTTAATTAATGCTAAATGTATGCAATATCTCTTGATATGTTAATAACTTACTTTGTGTCAATAACTTTGCTTTGTGCTACAAGCATGGTAGACATCCTGTATTCATTCTTTTTAAAGAAAAGGAGGGATGTCATGTTCACAGAAAATGGTACCATCCGTTTTCTATGTGCGGCGGCTGGACGCCACTAGAGGAGAGAAGGTAAACAAAGCACAGGACGCCTGCCAAGCTTGGGAGCCATAGTCATGTAATCGTTTATTATTATTAAAGTCAGTAACCAGGAATGACTTTACATCAACCTTACTACCAAGAGTATCTCAGCTATACACAGACACCACAGGTACTAATGCACCCACAATTCAATTTTTGTTTCTTATGCACCCCCATACCCATTCCATCGGCGGTTGTGCATGCAGTTTCCCATGCACTTGGTCTATGCCCTCCAGTAGCTATACCTCTGATGGCCCTTTCAATACACATAGAATTCATATTATTGTGATATATCAATACATGGAGAAAGACATTGAAATGGGGACATCAAAGGCAGAACTACTGAATGACAGAGACCGAGTTCATGGGGGAATTGTGTGAAACCTGGTTTGGCTTCAGTGGAAGCCTTCGGATCCTTTTGGGTGCAGTAGTACTCCAAGTTGCAATTCATTTGACCATGTCATGGCGTAGTGGACTAGAGTTCAAGTTCAAGTATGTTTATTGAGATAAGCAAGAAATACATCTCAAAGGGATAGAGTAGCTTAGGCTATTTCTACCCCCCTAATGGACTAGAGCATGCATCTGAGAACACTCAGTGCATGGGGTTCGAACCCTCATCACAGTTCCCGTGATATATCATGATACTGTGATTTCTCTGTGTACACATTTGATATTACTCGGAATCATACATTTAGGTTAATTAAATTAAATACTATATACTTTATACAAATTAACCTTATTGTTATATTGAAAAAGTTCAAGAAGTTAATTCAAGGAAATAGTCGCTAATTTATAATGGAAAATATATGTAGTACATAATCTGAACACATAACTAACCTATAAATGCATTGTAATACCTTTCACATATAAATGCATTATAATAAGTTTCAAAATATCTTTACTCACCACGACCAACTCAAGTTTGACAAATATGTTTTCATTCTTTTATTGATTATTTGAGGAGTTGATACTTATTGAATATGAATACAAATCGCATTATACTGATTACAGGGCAGGTAAAAAATCTAAAACTTGATCAGATGAACCATATAAACGAATACCAGCTTTCAGCATGTTTTTAGTTGTAGAGTTGGTGGGGAAGCTAATGAATTAATCCACTCGGTTCAAAAGGTAGGAAGTAATGAACAATGTATGATGAAGAAAAGAGTATATATGAATACCTTATGTTCTAATGTTATTAAGTATAATGTTATTACAGAGCATATTGCTGTGCCCAAGAGAAAATTCACACCACCATGGGAGGATTGTAATGTAGATGTAGTAATTACTCCCTTGCAAAAGAAAAAAAGCATGTATGAAATAGGAGAGCAACATATGATTGTATAATTAGAAAATTGCCTACAGAAAACACTCAACATGTATATTGTGATGGGTCAGTAGCTAGGGATGGGAAGGACGGATGTATATTGCGATGGGTCAGTAGCTAGGGATGGGAAGGACGGATGTATATTGTGATGGTCAGTAGCTAGGGATGGGAAGGACGATGTATATTGTGATGGGTCAGTAGCTAGGGATGGAAGGACGGATGTATATTGTGATGGGTCAGTAGCTAGGGATGGGAAGGCAGGATGCGGTATGCCAAACTGAATTCGTGCGCCTCTTGAGGGACTTGAAGTAGAGGGATAGGGATCACAGGATAAGTATGGGTTGCACAAACTACTGGTAACAGGATGAGTATGGGTTACACAATAAACTACTACAAAGTGGTTTAGTATGGGGTGCAAGTAAATGAAGACTCCCAAGAATCAAATCAGAGATCAGCCCAAGCTTCATCTTGAGGCAAAGCTCAATGCCTTAAGTCATATTGATGCTCTGTCCACAGAGCATTCTCTCTCTCAAATCATAATAGTACACTAATGGTTCCCTACACCACCCCTCAGGTGCAGCTGCAGCAGGCTTGGGTGACATGATGACTATGGGGTGCACAATAAACTAACACTCACAGAATGAGTATGGGCTGCACAATAAGCTACCTCTCACAAGATTAGTAATAAAGAAACATTAAATTTTTGGGTAGGGTGACTGAAACTCATCCTGGGGTAAAAATATTTATTTATTTTATTACAGTATAGTTAAATCAATTTAGTTAATTATTCAATATATTGTATTATAAGTGAATTGACACTAAACTATAAATGATACTAATAAGGTTTTAAAAATGAAAAACATAAAAATCCTTCATGTAAGATAAGGAAGTTTACAAGTAAATTAATTGTGAACTAAATTATAAACTGTAGACATAATATAAAGTATTATAAGTAAAATACCTATAACTACCAAATAATAAGGTGTAAGGAACCATTTCTATTGTTTGTCCTTTTTTACTTGTTTCCTCATGTATTTTAAAATTCCCATTCTGTTGTTACTAAACGGTTCCTGTTTTTCTGGTGTAGATCCCTGTGGTTCAAATTTTTCTGCATGTAGTTCTTGCTGCTTCTGAATGATTGCTAATGGTAGCACTTGTTGCACCTGCAGTTTTTTTTTACTTTTGCACTTCTTGCACCTGCTGCACTTGTAGCTCGTCATGATTTTTTTCCAGGGCATTATGGCTAGCTCCTTCTGATCCTAATGTAAGTTTATCTGCATCAAGCTTCCTTGTGCGTGCTGGAAAAAATAATAAAGATTTATAACAATACTGCATGTACGTACACAGTTAAATAATTGCTCAAGGAGCTAATTAAGAACAAAGCAGTTGGCCAAGTGTAACAGTAAAAATATTGGAAAAAACAAGTAAAACTAAACTGGTAGAACACCGGGAGAAAAACTTTATAACATCAGACAGTCAACATGGTTTTCGAAATGGAAGATCCTGTGTAACAAATTTAATCAGTTACTATGATTGAGCCGCAGAAATTTTACAGGAAAGAGATGGTTGGGTTGACTGCATCTATCTGGACCTAAAAAAAGGCATTCAACAGAATTCCACATAAGAGTTTGTTCTGGAAACTGGAACATATTGGAGGGGTGACAGGTAAGCTTCTAACATGGATTAAAAAATTTCAAACTGATAGAAAAATGAGGGCAGTAATCAGAGGCAATGTATCGGACTGGAGAAATGTCACGAGTGGAGTACCACAGGGTTTAGTTCTGGCACCGATAATGTTCATTGTCTAGATAAACTATCTAACAGATAGAATACATAATTATATGAACATGTTTGATGATGATGGTTAGATAATAGGGAAGACAAAATTAGCATATGGAGCACCACTTGGCTAATGGAATTTAATGTGATTAAATGCCATGTTATGGAATGTGGAATAGGAGAATAAACCCCATACAACCTATAAATTATGTGAAAATTCTATAAAGAATTCTAATAAAGGAAGACATGTATGGGTGGTTCTAGATAGAAAACTGTCACGTGAGGACCACATAAAGCTCATTGTGCCAGGAGGTTGTGCTACACTTTCGAACTTTAGAATTTCTTTTAAATACATTCATGGATAAATACTAAATAAATTGTTCATGATTTTTTTAAACCAAAGCTAGAATATGCAGCAGGAGGAGAAGTTAGAGGCATTATATATATGCCAAAACTAGATGATGGAATAAAAAGAGGCAATATGATCATTACGTAAAAATAGTATCTGGAACCGATAAAATTGATAGGAACGAATTCCTGAGGCCTAGAACTAAAAGAACAAGAGGTCATTTATTGAAACCAACTAAACAAAGCTGCTGAAGAAATATAAGAAAATTCACTTTGGCAAATAAGAGGTGGAAGATGGTTGGAACATGTTAGGGGAGAAAGTGGTGGAGGCTAAAACTGTCAAGACCTGTAATTTCAAAGCGTTATATGACAAAGAGTGCTGGAAGACGGGACACCACGAGTGTAGCTCTCATCCTGTAATAACACCTAGGTAATTATTAGATGCAGATTCTGAGTCACAATAACGTGGCTGAAGATATGAATACCGCGTAACGTGGCGGAGGTGGGGTCCCTGAATTGTTTCCAGCATGGGTTGGAAATGTATACGAGTGGGATTGGGTGGTTATAAATAGAATCTGCCTCGTATAGGCCCATAAAGAAGAATAAACCACACACCAGAAAATGAGGAGATGACCATGTTTCGGTCCATCCTGGGCCATTATAAAATTGATTGAGATGGGAGCAAGATTGTTGTTGTTTTAGATTCAGCTACTCAAAACAAAAAGCTCCAAGTAGAACTGGCAATGGTGAGCCCGTAAGGGAGCAAGGGAGGCACGAGCATTAAGGCAAAAGAGAAGCGATGTGGAGCAAATTCTTAGAGGAAGGTAAGAGCAAGGCGAATGGTATGGATGGGATGAGTGTAGCAAAGGTGTGTTAGGGAAGTCTCTCGACCAAAGTATGTACCAGATCAGAAATATGCAAATGTCACCCATTTTATATATATATATATATATATATATATATATATATATATATATATATATAATAATATATATATATATATATATATATTATATATATATATATATATTATATTTATATATAAAATATCTTGAAAAATCGACACATTGGTTTGTTATAAATGTTATAAACTTTTGCCATTTTAAAAAATAAAACCAAAAAGTCCCTAATTTTATCTTCATAGTTTCCTAACTAGTGCATTAAACTCGCACTGTATCTTATGAAACCCAATGCCAGAATATATGTGCCTAAACCATATAACTTTTCCATTGTAATCATTGCTATCACCTCATATCATGATTGTTATATTGAATGCATATCTTACTATATTATACCTTGATATATTCCTCAAATTATGCTACAATGTATATGTTGATAACCCTCAAATTTTACTTTAATGTACATAGTAATCTTTGTAAAACTTTCTTACAATGTACAGCCAATTTTTCCAATTTGCTTTAAATTGCCTACTTAAAATTATCTGTTAGATTAAGGACCTGCCCAAAACGCTATGTGTGCTAGTGGCTTTGCAAGAATGTAAAAACATCAATGCTATGTGCTATCATAATCCCAGTGTGCTATCTTGTATATAAATAAATAAACAAATAGTATCTAAGTACTGTACAGTAGTATTCATGTGATTCTATACCTTATCAGGCAAGTTCAGCATAAGAGAAACAAATGAATACAACAGATGTAGACAAACTTCAATACCTTATTTTCAATCCTTCCTAGAACCAGGCTTGCTGTATTTTGTTCTAAAGCCTTCTTGCCTTTAAGTAGAAAAACGGGCTTCCTCTTCTTCATTAATTCTCTACTGTTTCGGAAGTCACACTGGCAGAACTTTCAAACATTGCTTCGGACATGCACACATTGTGTGCAGTTTGTGCATCTCCTCAGGAATTTTCCCTGAAGACCTGAAGGAAATAAATTCTAATAAAATACTTATATTCAAATCACCTATGCTGCAAAAATTATCAGTTAAATTGTTATACAAATGTACTACAGTAATTAAATATATTATTTAAATTATGAAATAATCTACATTAACACTAGTGATAGCAATGTTAAAAATTTAAGACTGCATCTGGAAATAACTTTAATTTGGATGTGGTCAACCAGGCTGTAAACGTATAACAAATCTGAGAGGAGTTGCATCCAACAGCCTGATTGACCAGGCTGTTAATTTCAAGCAAAATACTATATAGGGAATAAAAAAATATATATGTATCTCCAGTTGGGGTAAAGTTGGGGATAAAATCTAAAATATATGAAAGATGGCATTGTATGCAGGTGTGAAATTAATACACTAAGAAAATTTTTATAAATACATAGAGCAAAAAAGTAG
>WNGS01006757.1:33782-44477 GCA_020271785.1 Procambarus virginalis | reverse complement strand
AACTTGCCAAGATCGAGCGGGAGCAACACCCAGGAAGCAGCTGCCATTAGAGAGCGTGAAGCTAATATCAGAAACGAAGAACAGAAAGAGAATCCGCCTTAAAAGAGAAGAGGCCGCACTGAAGAAAGAAGAAAGTGAACGTGAGTTGGCCTTATACAAACAGCGACTCGAGATGCAACGTGAACACGACAAACGGCAGGCAGAAACAGCTCTAGACTGTCGTGACCGAGAACTCACGAGGGACGCTGCACACCAAGCTCAACTCCAACAAGCTGCCGCTAGTCTTCCTCCAAGTTTCAATGTCTCCCATGCAAGTAAGTTAATGCCCCCGTTCATAGAAACGGAGGTTGATGTGTTCTTCACTACTTTTGAGACCCTTGCTGATCAACTTAATTGGCCTGACGACCAATGGGCTACCCTTCTCCGAGTACATTTAACAGGTAGAGCAGCAGTCACACTCAGCACTTTGGCATCAGAAAACGACTACACCACCTTGAAACAAGCTGTGTTGGACGCCTACCTTCTCTCCACCGAAAGCTATCGACGAAAGTTCCGTGACTACGTCAAGGCAAGTACCACCACCTTCTTAGAATTTGCTAACACCAAACGGAGATATTTCATGAAATGGCTGGAGGCAGCACATGTCTCTACTTTTTCAGAGCTTGTCAACCTCATACTGGTTGAAGAATTTTTGAGACGTGTACCTCCTCCTGTCCGCCTATACTTAGCAGACAAAGAAGAGACGGATTTGGTGAAGTGCGCGAAGTCAGCTGACACTTACAGCCTCATCCACCGGCTGACACCAGAACCTACCAGTAAGAAGTCTTGGTACAGTTACGAGAAAGCGAGCCCAGATCAAGGTACCTCTCAACTGTACTGCAGGTATTGTCGACTATATGGACATACCATTGAGAAATGTGGTAAGTCCCAATCTAAAGGTAACATCGAACCTCCTAAGTCTAAACCTACTCACCCTAAGTCCGGTAAGCCTGTAATGAATGTTGGTGTTCATGCTAATGATCTCTCTCTCTTTAGCAAGCATCTATATCCAGGAACTATCTCTACCCACGGTTCAGATTCAGAGGGACGTTTTGGACTTAAGATCCTGCGGGACACAGCGGCTCTACAATCGATCGTCTTGAAATCAGCTGTGCCCAACGTCGCCTACACAGGAGAGACTGTATTCATCACTGACCTTACTGCTACAACTCCTTATCCCCTTGCCAGAGTTTACCTAGATTGTCCCTTCGTGACCGGTGAAGTCCAAGTCGCCGTCAGGGAAAAGCCTTTTCCCATGCCTGGAGTGCAACTTCTCCTGGGCAACGACTTGGCAGAAGACCAACAACCAAACAACCTGATCGTCAAGGACATATCCGAGGTAAGCAACTCTGTGTTGGATAACCCGATTTTTGAGCATGTTCCAGCAAAGGTTCAAGAGAGTGATGAAGGTTCTCCTCCTGTTATGGTGACCACCCGTGCTCAAGCTGCACGACCACAGCCAGCTGACTCTACTGCTACCGCTGTCCCTCAGGACCCTTCGAAACTACCCCCTAATCTGACCGCTTTGGAGTTCCGTAAGTTACAGAGAGATGATCTTACCTTGACACCATTATTCTTTCAGGCTGAAACCCAATCCGACAGTGTTCCTGGGTTCTTTATGGAGAACGAATTACTCTATCGCAGGTATAGACCCAGTAAACTGAAGGACGAGGACGATTGGGCAGACGTTGAACAACTAGTGATTCCTACCAGCCTGCGGCCCACGATTCTACACCTGGCCCACGGAGCATTGTCACACTACGGGTTCAACAAGACTTACCATGGAATTCGACAAGACTACTACTGGCCAGGTATGGTTAACGATGTAAAGAAGTATGTCAACAATGCCACGTGTGTCAGTTAGCCGGGAAACCGAACGTTTCCATTCCCAGAGCACCACTGATACCCATCCAGGTGCCTGAGGAACCGTTCCACAAGCTTATTATTGACTGTGTTGGTCCTTTGCCTCGGACCAGTGCAGGCAACGCCTATATCTTAACCATCCTGTGTCCTACCACCAGATTTCCGATAGCAGTTCCAGTGAAAAATATTACGGCTGCTACAGTGGTGAAGAATCTACTGAAAATCTTCACCCAGTATGGATTTCCGAGGGAGATTCAGAGCGACTGTGGCACCAACTTCACCAGTGATCTCTTCAAACGGACTCTGGAGGAGTTCAACATCAAACAGGTACTGTCCAGCCCCTATCATCCTGCTTCACAGGGTTCTCTCGAGCGTAGTCATCAAACCATCAAGGCACTCTTAAAAAAGTTTTGCAATGAGACCTCAAAGGATTGGGATAGGCAAATTGATCTCATCATGTGTATTTTTAGAAGTCTTCCCAACGAGTCACTAGGAGTATCTCCTTATGAGATGCTCTACGGACGTAAGTGCCGTACACCTCTCAAGGCTTTCAAAGATTCTCTACGTGATGCCACCTTCAGTGAGCATCAGAATGTGCCCCAGTATCTTCAAAACCTCCGACACATTCTAGAGAGGGTCCATTCCTTTGCTAGCAACAACCTACAGAAAGCCCAGGAGAGGATGAAGACTCGTTACGACCAGCACTGCAAAGTAAGGAAGTTTAAACCGGGAGACTTAGTTCTTGCCTATTTCCCTATCCCAGGTTCTCCTTTGCAGAACAGGTTCTCAGGACCCTACCGTGTTAAGGAGTGCCGGAACAACTTCAACTACGTTCTCGAGACCCCCGATAGACGGCGGAAGACCCAGCTGTGCCACATCAATCTACTCAAGCCCTATCAAGGGGTTCCTCCCACTGTGTTAACCAATTTCACCTCATTTACAGGTCCATACAGCCACAGTGAGACCTTCCCTGCTTCTCCTTCCGAAAACACTGACACTGAGACAGCGCTTTCTAATTCGGAAATCCTTACTGACTTTCACCATCATTTTCAACACAATAATTGTACTTCACTATCATATTCTAATACATCTCTTGCCTTACCAGATATCACCAAGTCTACCATCCTCCATATCGACGCCAGTGGTACCGGCAACGTGGGTGACCTGGTACAACAAGGCGAAGAGACTATACGTACCAACTACCACAAACGACACCACGAGCAACAAGGAGCTACTCGTCGTCCTGAACGGGCAACACTTTGCTCCATACCAGCAAAGTACTCAGTCCACCACCATCTACATGGACCACAACCATCTTCATTTCCTACAGACAGCCCAACTCAACCATCGACTACTTCTATAATGGGCTGGCCAGCTACATCATTTCAGCCTGGAGATTGCTACACCCAGAAGTCTGACTACATCATATCAGACGTCCTCTCCAGCATCACTGAGGTAGAGTCTGCTCCACCTTCCACTCTACCTCCCGTGAACGTGACTCTGCCAGAACCGCAGGCTTCGGGGGAGAGTTGTGACGATAATCTCTTCTCAGAGATTTAGCCTGCTATATCTTCCCATCGTCTCGTTCTCAACAATATGCAAGATACGTTTTATAGTGGCTTAACGTATATATCACGACAGCCACACGCACCTGCAACTCCCTCCTTCCCCCCACTTCTGCACACCTGGTCGACCTGCCAACTGCTGCTCCCAGCCAAACTATCGACTTGTGGCCGTCCTGCGTTCTCATTGGCCGCTAACCAACACACCACTCCCGCTCCACGCCAATCACATTCCTCGCCAGTCAATGTTGGAGTCCCTAGCAGCCCTACCAGCCAGAATATATCTTGTGCTCTTGCTGTGAACACCTAGGTTGACTCACCTCGTGTGATCAAATAGAGGTTTATAGCTAGCGCATATATTCCCAGCACTAATATTATTTTACTTGTTATTTCATGTCACTTCTCCTCCCTTTAACGTAATTCAGTTTTATGTTCAGTTATTATTCCACTTGTTGTTCTGCTCCATTAAGCCAAGATTTTGCCTTTATTTCAATTTGTTTCTTAGTGTTATTAAAGAGCATTGTTTATTATTGTGTTTTATGTCTCTTCCATTACCTTACCACAGATTATCCAACACGCAGTCATTCTTTTTTTATTCTTTTTTTTACTTTTGTTTTTTTTATATGTGGCCTGGCCTTAACATCTGCCAGTGGAAGACTGCCGACCACCATACTCCACTACTTTACCGTCACATATATATATATATATATATATATATATATATATATATATATATATATATATATATATATATATATATATATATATATATATAGGGGGGTACCACCTCTGGTGCAATTATAGGGACCCACAGCCTCAGAGAAGGGAACACAGGGCATTCAGGGATAACTTGCCATTTAACTCTGAATACATAAGAGTGTTCGCTTCTCCTACCACCCCCCTTTTATAAATATATATATATATATATATATATATATATATATATATATATATATATATATATATATATATATATATATATATATATATAACTATAGAAAACTTTTCCACCAGGAGACTCAAACCCTAGCCAGCACAGAAGCCTTCCAGCCACCGGCATGACAGGTAACGCCTTAACCCACTACACCACGCTCAGACCCTTAAAAGAGATGGTAATTTTGGGGCATTTCAACACCTCAACCACCATCTCCTAAGAGCACCAGAGCAAGTGAGGGGTCAAATTTACGTTTTTTCATCAAGTCCCTGTTGAATATGGGAAGACATTGTGTCTATGCAAAGCCCAATTTGCCTAAACACGCAAGAGTAGTTATTCAACTATAGAACACTTTCCCACCAGGAGACTCGAACCCTAGCCAGCACAGAAGCCTTCCAGCCACCGGCATGACAGGTAACGCCTTAACCCACTACACCACGCTCAGACCCTAAAAAGAGATGATAAATTCGGGGCATTTCAACACCTCAACCACCATCTCCCAAGAGCACCAGAGCAAGTGAGGGGTCAAATTTACGTTTTTTCATCAATTCCCTGTTGAATATGGGAAGACACTGTGTCTATGCAATGCCCAACTTGCCTAAACACATATATTTATTATAGTTTAATGAATATAGTAAATAATTCAACATATTGTATTATAAGTGATTTGACACTAAACTATAAATGATATTAATAAGGATTTAAAATTTAAAAACAGTAAATATCCTTCATGTAGGATAACAAAGTTTACAAGTAAATTAACTGTGAACTAAATTTTTGGGTAGGGTGACTGAAACTCATCCTGGGGTAAAAATGTTTATTTATATTTATTATAGTTAAATGAATATAGTAAATTATTCAACATATTGTATTATAATTGAATTGACACTAAACTATAAATGATAATAATAAGGATTTAAAATTTAAAAACAGTAAATATACTTCATGTAAGATAAGGAAGTTTACAAGTAAATTAACTGTGAACTAAATTATAAACCGTAGACATAATATAAAGTATTATAAGTAAAATACCTATAACTACCAAATAATAAGGTGTAAGGAACCATTTCTATTGTTTGTCCTTTTTTACTTACTTGTTACTTACTTACTTGTTTTTTTACTTACTTGTTACTAAACGGTTCCTGTTTTTCTGGTGTAGTTCCCTGTGGTTCAAATTTTACTGCATGTAGTTCTTGCTGCTTCTGAATGATTGCTAATGGTAGCACTTGTTACACCTGCAGAATTTTTTTTCTTGTTGCACTTCTTGCACCTGCTGCACTTGTAGCTCGTCATGATTTTTTTCCAGGGCATTATGGCTAGCTCCTTCTGATCCTAGTGTAAGTTTATCTGCATCAAGCTTCCTTGTGCGTGCTGGAAAAATAATAAAGATTTATAAAAATACTGCATGTACGTACACAGTTAAAAAATTGCTCAAGGAGCTAATTAAGAACAAAGCAGTTGGCCAAGTGTAACAGTAAAAATATTGGAAAAACAAGTAAAACTAAACTGGTAGAACACCGGGAGAAAGACTTTATAATATCAGACAGTCAACATGGTTTTCGAAATGGAAGATCCTGTGTAACAAATTTAATCAGTTACTATGATTGAGCCGCAGATATTTTACAGGAAAGAGATGGTTGGGTTGATTGCATCTATATGGACCTAAAAAAGGCATTCAACAGAATTCCACATAAGAGTTTGTTCTGGAAACTGGAACATAATGGAGGGGTGACAGGTAAGCTTCTAACATGGATTAAAAAATTTCAAACTGATAGAAAAATGAGGGCAGTAATCAGAGGCAATGTATCGGACTGGAGAAATGTCACGAGTGGAGTACCACAGGGTTTAGTTCTGGCACCGATAATGTTCATTGTCTAGAAAAACTGTCTAACAGATAGAATACATAATTATATGAACATGTTTGATGATGATAGTTAGATAATAGGGAAGGCAAAATAAGCATATGGAGCACCACTTGGCTAATGGAATTTAATGTGAATAAATGCCATGTTATGGAATGTGGAATAGGGGAACATAGATGATGGAATAGAGGCAATATGATCATTACGTAAAAATAGTATTTGGAACCGATAAAATTGATAGGGACGAATTCCTGAGGCCTAGAACTAAAAGAACAAGAGGTCATTTATTGAAACCAACTAAACAAAGCTGCTGAAGAAATATAAGAAAATTCACTTTGGCAAATAAGAGGTGGAAGATAGTTGGAACATGTTAGGGGAGAAAGTGGTGGAGGCTAAAACTGTCAAGACATGTAATTTCAAAGCGTTATATGACAAAGAGTGCTTGGAAGACAGGACACAACGACCTCTAATCCTGTAATAACACCTAGGTAATTATTAGATTCAGATTCTGAGTCACAATAACGTGGCTGAAGATATGAATACCGCGTAACGTGGCGGAGGTGGGGTCCCTGAATTGTTTCAAGCATGGGTTGGAAATGTATACGAGTGGGATTGGGTGGTTATAAATAGAATCTGCCTCGTATAGGCACATAAGCAGCCTTATGAAGTTACCTTTATTCTTATGAAAAATAAACCACACACCAGAAAATGAGGAGATGACCATGTTTCGGTCCATCCTGGACCATTATAAAATTGATTGAGATGGGAGCAAGATTGTTGTTGTTTTAGATTCAGCTACTCAAAACAAAAACTCCAAGTAGAACTGGCAATGGTGAGCCCGTAAGGGAGCAAGGGAGGCACGAGCATTAAGGCAAAGAGAAGCGATGTGGAGCAAATTCTTAGAGGAAGGTAAGAGCAAGGCGAATGGTATGGATGGGATGAGTGTAGCAAAGGTGTGTTAGGGAAGTCTCTCGACCAAAGAATGTACCAAGATCAGAAATATGCAAATGTCACCCCATTTTATATATATACCTATTTATATATACATATTTTATATATTTATATATACATATATATACCCCCTATTCCCCTAACACATCTGCAAGGCCATGGAGAGAATCTTAAGGGAGGAAATCATTCACCATCTTTCAGCAAAGAATCTTGAAAAATCGACACATTGGTTTGTTATAAATGATATAAACTTTTGCCATTTTAAAAAATAAAACCAAAAAGTACCTAATTTTATCTTCATAGTTTCCTAACTAGTGCATTAAACTCGCACTGTATCTTATGAAACCCAATGCCAGAATATATGTGCCTAAACCATATAACTTTTCCATTGTAATCATTGCTATCACCTTATATCATGATTGTTATATTGAATGCGTATCTTACTATATTATACCTTGAAATATTCCTCAAATTATGCTACAATGTATATGTTGATAACCCTCAAATTTTACTTTAATGTACATAGTAATCTTTGTAAAACTTTCTTACAATGTACAGCCAATTTTTCCAATTTGCTTTAAATTGCCTACTTAAAATTATCTGTTAGATTAAGGACCTGCCCAAAACGCTATGTGTGTTAGTGGCTTTGCAAGAATGTAAAAACATCAATGCTATGTACTCTCATAATCCCAGTGTGCTATCTTGTATATAAAATAAATAAACAAATAGTATCTAAGTACTGTACAGTATTATTCATGTTGATTCTATACCTTATCAGGCAAGTTCAGCATAAGAAGAATACAAATGAATACAACAGATGTAGACAAACTTCAATACATTATTTTCAATCCTTCCTAGAACCAGGCTTGCTGTATTTTGTTCTAAAGCCGTCTTGTCTTTAATTAGAAAACGGGCTTCCTCTTCTTCATTAATTCTCTACTGTTTCGGAAGTCACAATGGCAGAACTTGCAAACATTGCTTCGGACATGCACACATAGTGTGCAGTTTGTGCATCTCCTCAGGAATTTTCCCTGAAGACCTGAAGGAAATAATTTCTAATAAAATACTTATATTCAAATCACCTATGCTGCAAAAATTATAAGTTAAATTGTTGTACAAATGTACTAAAGTAATTAAATATATTATTTAAATTATGAAATAATCTACATTAACACTAGTGATAGCAATGTTAAAAATTTTAGGACTGCATCTGGAAATAACATTAATTTTGGATGTGATCAACCAGGCTGTAACTCGTATAACAAAACTGAGAGGAGGTACATCCAACAGCCTGATTGACCAGGCTGTTAATTTCAAGCAAATACTATATTATTGGAATAAAATAATATATATGTATCTCCAGTTGGGGTAAAGTTGGGGATAAAATCTAAAATATATGTAAATTGGCATTGTATGCAGGTGTGAAATTATTACACTAAGAAAATGTTTATACAAATACATAGAGCAAAAAAGTAGTACAGGATATTGCCGGGTATATAGGAGATATTATGAGATGTCAGGGGATTAGTTTAATATTCGAGGAAAATTCAGTGCAAGGACTGAAATTATAAACTATAGATTATATTCAGTAAAGATAGATTAGGCTTACTAAAACATATATGGTATGAATCTAAATGGTATGAATATATATATTATATATATATATATATATATATATATATATATATATATATATATATATATATATAAAGCTAATATATACCACTATATATATTATATATATATAATAGGGATACCACCTCTGGTGCAATTGTAGGGACCCACAGCCTCAAAGAAGAAAATAAAGAGTACTCCGAGAAGACCTTGTTGATTTTCACTGAGCACTTTCATATTTTCTCCTACCACCCCTTTATTTTTGTTTTATATATATATATATATATATATATATATATATATATATATATATATATATATATATATATATATATATATACATGACAGTGTCATACCATGGAGGAAAATTGAAACAGAAAAATACCTTATATTAATACATCTTCAGAAGGAGTCATGTAATAATATAGGAAAGTACTTAAGGAAATTTGTTTCAATTTTCCACAAGATTACAAGGGGTCCGTCTAATTACCACAAGCTACCACAAGCTATACAAGCTTCACAAAGCTTCCTGGCACAACGTAAGTAATGAATAAATGTGATAGGTAGATCTATCCTAAACTAACCTAACCTAACTTAACCAACCAAACCAAGTATCTCAAGTTACAAGTATCTCTGGGAATTCTTATTATCTGCTGTTGTAGAATTGACAAAATAGTCACTGTGTCAACAAAGTTATTCCCACACACTCCGTCACTATGTGATGGAGTAAACATAGGGCAGGGGACTGAACTGTTTGTTCCTGTCAGGGACAGTTTTGTCTCACACACAGGGTCGTGTCTCACACAAACACCACCTGTGTGTCACATACACCCGTGTGTCACACACCACCTGTGTGTCACACACACACCACCAGTGTGTCACACACACCACCTGTGTGTCACACACATCACCTGTGTCACACACACCACCTGTGTGTCACACACACCACCTGTGTGTCACACACAGACCTGTGTGTGACCTGATATCACGCCAGACCTGTCCCCTGAAGCTCATATCAAGAGGATAACATCAGCAGCATATGCCAGGCTGGCTAACATAAGAACGGCCTTTAGAAACTTGTGTAAGGAATCTTTCAGAACATTATATACCACATATGTCAGACCAATCCTGGAGTATGCGGCTCCAGCATGGAGTCCCTATCTAGTCAAGCATAAGACTAAACTGGAAAAGGTTCAAAGGTTTGCCACCAGACTAGTACCCGAGCTGAGAGGTATGAGCTACGAGGAGCGACTGCAGGAATTAAACCTCACTTCGTTGGAAGACAGAAGAGTTAGGGGGGACATGATCACCACATTCAAGATTCTCAGGGGAATCGACAGGGTTGATAAAGACAGGCTGTTTAACACAAGGGGCACACGCACTAGGGGACACAGGTGGAAGCTGAGTGCCCAAATGAGCCATAGAGATATTAGAAAGAACTTTTTTAGTGTCAGAGTGGTTGACAAATGGAATGCATTAGGAAGCGATGTGGTGGAGGCTGACTCCATACACAGTTTCAAGTGTAGATATGATAGAGCCCATTAGGCTCAGGAAACTGTACACCTGTTGATTGACGGTTGAGAGGCGGGACCAAAGAGCCAGAGCTCAACCCCCGCAAGCACAACTAGGTGAGTACAACTAGGTGAGTACACACCACCTGTGTGTCACACACACCACCTGTGTGTCACACACACCACCTGTGTGTCACACACACCACCTGTGTGTCACACACACCACCTGTGTGTCACACACACACCACCTGTGTGTCACACACACACCACCTGTGTGTCACACACACCACCTGTGTGTTACACATAATTCTGTAACAAATGTTCTAGCATAAAACTTTGTGCAGTTTATTAATTCTTAC
>WNGS01006757.1:19337-32782 GCA_020271785.1 Procambarus virginalis | reverse complement strand
TAACCTTGAGGATACCTTGAGGTGCTTCCGGGGCTTATCGTCCCCGCGGCCCGGTCATCGACCAGGCCTCCTGGTTGCTGGACTGATCAACCAGGCTGTTGGACGCGGCTGCTCGCAGCCTGACGTATGAGTCACAGCCTGGTTGATCAGGTATCCTTTGGAGGTGCTTATCCAGTTCTCTCTTGAACACTGTGAGGGGTTTGCCAGTTATGTCCCTTATGTGTAGTGGAAGCGTGTTGAACAGTCTCGGGCCTCTGATGTTGATAGAGTTCTCTCTCAGAGTACCAGTTGCACCTCTGCTTTTCAACGGGGGTATTCTGCACATCCTGCCATGTCTTCTGGTCTCATGTGATGTTATTTCTGTGTGCAGGTTTGGGACCAGCCCCTCTAATATTTTCCACGTGTAAATTATTATGTATCTCTCCCGCCTGCGCTCAAGGGAATACAGATTTAGGCTCTTTAGTCGGTCCCAATAGTTTAGATGTTTTACCGAGTGGATTCTAGCAGTAAAGGATCTCTGCACGCTCTCCAGGTCAGCAATTTCACCAGCAGTGAAAGGGGCTGTCATTGTGCAGCAGTACTCCACTCTAGAGAGCACAAGCGTTTTGAAAAGTGTCATCATCGGTATAGCATCTCTAGTGTGAAAAGTTCTTGTTATCCAACCTGTCATTTTTCTTGCAGTTGTGACGGCTACTTTATTGTGTTCTTTAAAGGTAAGGTCTTCCGACATGAGTACACCCAGATCCTTTACATTGCCTTTTCGTTCTATGTTATGATTTGCCTGAGTTTTGTACGTGGTTTCCGTTTTTATATTTTCATTTTTTCCATAGCGCATGAGCTGGAACTTGTCTTCGTTAAACACCATATTATTTTCTGTAGCCCATAGAAAGACCTGATCTACATCTGACTGGAGGTTCGCCGTGTCCTCTATGTTGCCTACTCTCATGAAGATCCTAGTGTCATCTGCAAAGGATGATACAGTGCTATAGGTTGTGCTCTTGTCTATGTCCGATATGAGGATGAGAAAAAGTACTGGAGCAAGCACAGTACCCTGGGGGACTGAGCTCTTAACGGTTGACGGGTTGGATTTTATTTTGTTGACTATTACACATTGGGTTCTGTTGGTCAGGAAATTGTAGATCCATCTGCCTACTTTTCCGGTAATTCCTTTTGAGCGCATTTTATGGGCAATAACACCATGGTCACATTTATCAAAAGCTTTTGCGAAATCTGTGTAAATTACATCAGCGTTTTGTTTGTCTTCCATAGCATCTAATGCCATATCATAGTGGTCCAGCAACTGCGACAGGCAAGAGCGCCCTGTTCTGAAACCATGTTGTCCGGGGTTATGGAGATGCTGTGATTCCATGTATTTTGTGATCTTACTTCTTAGCACTCTCTCAAAAATTTTTATGATGTGCGATGTTAGTGCTATCGGTCTGTAATTTTTTGCCTCTGCCTTATTTCCTCCTTTATGAAGTGGTGCTATCTCTGCTGTTTTTAGTATATCAGGAATAACGCCAGTATCTAGGCTTTGTCTCCACAGAATGTGAAGGGCCTGCGATAGTGGTTTTTTACAGTTCTTGATGAATATGGAGTTCCAAGAATCCGGGCCTGGTGCGGAGTGCATAGGCATACTGTTTATGGCTTCTTCAAAATCCAGTGGGGATAGGGTGACGTCTGATATATGATTTGATGTTGGTATCATATCCATGAAAAATTCATTTGGGTTATCGATCTTTAGTGCGTTTAATGGCTCGCTGAAGACAGAGTCGTATTGCTTCCTCAGTAGCTCGCTCATTTCTTTGTTGTCATCGGTGAAAGTTCCATCTTCCTTTCGCAGGGGCCCGATACTAGATGTGGTTTTTGATCTTGATTTTGCATAGGAGAAAAAATATTTCGGGTTTCTCTCTATTTCACTGATGGCCTTTTGCTCTCTTTCCCTCTCCTGCGTTTTGTATGATTCTTGTAGCTTGAGTTCAATTTTTCCTATTTCGCTACCTAACCTTCTTCGCCGTTCCTGAGATAGGGTGCGACTCTCAAGTTGTACCGCGATTCGTTTTCTTCGCCTATATAGGGAACGACGTTCTCGTTCCAATCTGCATCTCTTCCTCTTTTTTCTTAGGGGGATGCGGTTTGTACATATTTCTAGTGCTACTGAGCTTATTTTTTCCAGGCACTGGTTCAGGTTCGCATTTCCTAGCTGTTCTTCCCAGTTTATTTCTGTGAAGTCCTGGTTTATTTGCTCCCAGTTTATCTGTTTATTATTGAAGTTGAATTTGCTGAAATCTCCTCCACCGGGAATCTGGACTGGTTTTGAAGGTCTATTCCCCATGGTTGTCATAACTTCAATTAAGTTGTGATCTGAGTAACAGGTATTTGTAATCATTATGTTCCTGATCAATTCATCATTATTAGTGAAAATGAGGTCCAGCGTGTTCTCCTTCCTGGTTGGTTCTACTATTTGCTGGTTTAAGGCAAACCTGTCGCACATCCGTAGCAGGTCATTTGCATGTGCCTGTTCATTAAGGCTACTTCCTGGTATTCTTTCTGATATTACTGTATTAGCCAGGTGCTTCCATTTCAGGTGCCGTAGGTTGAAGTCCCCAAGCAGGATGATGTTCGGAGCTGGATTTGTGAGGTTTTCCAAGCAGTGTTCTACTTTCATTAGTTGGTCTTTAAACTGCTGAGGGTTTGCCTCCGGTGACTTATATACAAAGACAATAACTACATTTATAATCTCTATTTTGATTATCAGCACTTCCACCATATCATTTGAGGTGTTTAGCAGCTCAGTACAGATGAGTGTGTCTTTGATGTATAGGCTGACCCCACCCTGAAGCCGGTGTTTCCTATCACATCTGAAAAGATTGTACTCTGAGATCCATATTTCACCATCATGGTATCCTTTGTGTGGGTTTCTGTTAGGGCTGCAAACACTGCATTTGCCTCATGAAGGAGACCATCTATAAAGTGAACTTTGTTGGATTTGCGTGTTTTTATACCTTGAATGTTGGCAAATATAACTGATGTTATCGTGGTAGTGGAAGTGCTGGATGCCTTACTTGGTGTTAATATCTGAGGCTCCGGTAAGGGGGCCACTGTGTTTGCGTCCAGGGTGTGTTGTTTTCGTAGTGATTCGTCCAGTTTCGGTAGTGGGGCGAGTGTTGTGTGGTGTAGTACCTGTGTGTTTGTTGGTAATGTGTATTCCAGACTTGTGGGTCAGGAAGTAGCCCTTCCCCTCTGTAATCCTGTGGTGGTTCCATCTGACTGTTCCTCTCTCTTATATTTTCTGCTCTGTTTCTGCCTTCCTCTAAAAAATTGCCTGTAGTGTCATACTGATCTTCCCGTCTATAACGTTGTGTACCTCTCACGTGGAAATCCGGACACTGAAGATTGTAGCATTTTTTGTCCCTAATTGAAAATTGACATAATTTGGGGTGGAAGTATCTACACCCTGTTCCAAAACGGCATGTACCCCTCGCCAACATGTTCCTGCATTTTCGAGGATGCAGAAAATGGCATTTTGTTCCTAATTTTCCATATTTGCATATTCCTTTAGCGTAGAATTTGCAAATGTGTTCCTGTTTTGCGGTAAATTTTCACGGTAAATGAAAAATCAATTCTCCAAAATTCATTTCTATTTCTAGTCTGACGCGACACTTGAGCGCGTTTCGTAAAACTTCTTACATTTTCAAAGACTGAAAGCAACTAACGTACCTGTGGATGAAACAATCGGGATGATAATGGACCGAGTGTATCGTGATCCGGCCTGTACTCCTCTTGACATACCAGAAAATATCCTGAGGAAACTACTCCAAGCTTGTACTAAGGAGGCACCCTTCTTGAGCCCGGATGGGCACATGTATAAGCAAGTAGATGGGGTCGCCATGGGTTCTCCCCTAGGTGTCCTGTTTGCGAACTTCTACATGGGTACTATCGAGAAAAAAGTCTTAGTCGACTTGAACTTGAAACCGGCCATATACTGCAGGTATGTTGACGACATTTTTACACAGGTACCTGATGTTAGACATCTGCAGTAGGTGAAAGAGGCGTTTGAGCAGAATTCTGTGTTGCGTTTCAATTACGAGATGGAGAAGGATGGGAAGCTACCCTTTCTAGATGTAACAGTCATGGAAAGGAGCGGAGGTTTCCACACTGCAGTCTACACTAAGGAAACAAACATAGGAATGTGCCTAAATGCCAACAGTGACTGCCCAGACAGGTACAAGAGGAGTGTTGTAAACGCTTATATCGACAGTGCTCTCAGCCACAGCTCAGAATGGAAGCAAGTCGACGAAGAACTCTGTAGGGTAAGGCAGGTCCTAGTCAGCAACGGCTTCTCCAATGGTTTCATTGAAGACATCATAAGAAGGAAAGTGAAACGCCATGCAACCTCTGAAGAGACAACTAATACAACACCTATACCCCCTATTAGACTATTTTACAGGAACTTCATTTCCACAGCTCATAAAACGGAGGAAAGGGTCCTGAAAGATATTGTTAATAGAAACGTTATCCTTACAGACAAAAATCAGAAGATACAATTGACGATTTAATATAAAACCAAGAAAACTGCCAACCTACTCATGGGAAACTCTCCAGACACAAAGCAGAACGCTTTGAAAGAGACCAATGTCGTCTATGCCTTCAAATGCCCACTTGGGGACTGTAAGCCCCAAAGAACTCAGTATATAGGCAGGACAACAACATCTCTTTCCAGGCGATTAACGATGCATAAGCAACAGGGCTCTATCAAGGAACATATAATCTCTTCCCACAACCAAACCATTACCAGAGAAATCTTAACAAACAACACAGAAATCATTGATAGATACAGCGACAGCAGGCGGCTTGACATCTGCGAGGCACTACACATCAAGAAGTCAACACCAGCAATCAACAGCCAATTAACGCACATCTATATTCTACCCACTTCAAGACTCCGCTCCAATATAGAAACATCAAGAAATATGGGCCAATAGGCCTTCTGCAGTTCTATTGGTACCCAACTTCTACTTCTACAAATCTATACCCCGTTTTCCATGTTCTGTGTTTCACCCCACTAATGTATTACATCACCTCACCCAAATGCAGGTATAAGAGCCAATGTTTGTTTCATAAAGCATAAGTTGTGTGTAGATAAACTAAAGTCTTTGAAAATGTAAGAAGTTTTACAAAACGCGTTCAAGTGTCGCGTCAGACTAGAAATAAAAATGAATTTTGGAGAATTGATTTTTCATTTACCGTCACCAGTAAAAAGAAACATAAGGAAAATAGAGAAAATTCGTGTTAGAATTATTAATCTTACTTTTTCGGTCCTATTTAATAATATATGTCTACAGGAAAGACTGCTACCAAAATATACTAATATATATATATATATATATATATATATATATATATATATATAGATATATATATATATATATATATATATATATATATATATATATATATATATATATATATATATATATATATATTCATACCATTTAGATTCATACCATATATGTTTTAGTAAGCCTAATCAATCTTTACTGAATATAATCTATAGTTTATAATTTCAGTCCTTGCACTGAATTTTCCTCGGACATTAAACTAATCCCCTGACATCCCACAATATCTCCTATATACCCGGCAATATCCTGTACTACTTTTTTGCTCTATGTATTTGTATAAACATTTTCTTAGTGTAATAATTTCACACCTGCACACAATGCCATCTTACATATATTTTACATTTTATCCCCAACTTTACCCCAACTGGAGATACATATATATTTTTTTATTCCAATTATATAGTATTTGCTTCAAATTAACAGCCTGGTCAATCAGGCTGTTGGATGCAACTCCTCTCAGATTTGTTATACGAGTTACAGCCTGGTTGACCACATCCAAAATTAAAGTTATTTCCAGATGCAGTATTAAATTTTTAACACTGCTATCACTAGTGTTAATGTAGATTATTTCATAATTTAAATAATATATTTAATTACTGTAGTACATTTGTACAACAATTTAACTTATAATTTTTGCAGCATAGGTGATTTGAATATAAGTATTTTATTAGAATTTATTTCCTTCTGGTCTTCAGGGAAAATTCCTGAGGAGATGCACAAACTGCACACAATGTGTGCATGTCCGAAGCAATGTTTGCAAGTTCTGCCAGTGTGACTTCCGAAACAGTAGAACAGAAGCCCGTTTTCTACTTAAAGCCAAGAAGGCTTTAGAACAAAATACAACAAGCCTGGTTCTAGGAAGGATTGAAAATAATGTATTGAAGTTTATCTACATCTGTTGTATTCATTTGTATTCTTCTTATGCTGAACTTGCCTGATAAGGTATAGAATCAACATGAATAATACTGTACAGTACTTAGATACTATTTATTTATTTATTTATATACAAGATAGCACACTGGGATTATGATAGTACATAGCATTGATGTTTTTACATTCTTGCAAAGCCACTAGCACACATAGCGTTTTGGGCAGGTCCTTAATCTAACAGATAATTTTAAGTAGGCAATTTAAAGCAATATTGGAAAAAAATGGCTGTACATTGTAAGAAAGTTTTACAAAGATTACTATGTACATTAAAGTAAAATTTGAGGGTTATCAACATATACATTGTAGCATAATTTGAGGAATATTTCAAGGTATAATATAGTAAGATATGCATTCAATATAACAATCATGATATGAGGTGATAGCAATGATTACAATGGAAAAGTTATATGGTTTAGGCACATATATTCTGGCATTGGGTTTCATAAGATACAGTGCGAGTTTAATGCACTAGTTAGGAAACTATGAAGATAAAATTAGGTACTTTTTGGTTTTATTTTTTAAAATGGCAAAAGTTTATAACATTTATAACAAACCAATGTGTCGATTTTTCAAGATATTTTATATATACAACCCTGGCTGACACCTATGTACACTTCGGAGCTGATCAAGCAGGTGGGGCGGCCAACCACAGGGAAACAGCAAAATCTCTCAAATACAGGCGACTGGCAGGCCAATACCTCTTTGTTCCCATAGCGTCTGAGACGCATGGCCCCTGGGGCAAGAGTGCCTTGGGATTTCTCAAGGAATTGGGTTCCAAGCTCATCGACGTCACCAGAGACCCAAGGGCTTGCAGTTTTTTGTTTCAGCGCCTCAGTGTGGCGATCCAGAGGGGAAATGCTTGCTGCGTCCTCGGTTCCTGTCCGGAAGCGGAGGAGCTTCAAGAGATACATAACCTTTAGGCATTTGTCTTGTATGTTTTGTAACCTTTAAATACACAATAAATCATAAAAAAAAGGAAGGGGGTGGTAGGAGAAAAGCACACAGAAATTGTATTGGAGGGGACCTACATTCCCTCCAATGCGTTATGTGTGATTTCCTCCGAGGCTATGGGTCCCCCTTCTTCCAGCCAGAGGTGGTACTCCCTTTTATATATAATATATATATATATATATATATATATATATATATATATATATATATATATATATATATATATATATATATATATATGGGGGTGACATTTGCATATTTCTGATCTTGGTACATACTTTGGTCGAGAGACTTCCCTAACACACCTTTGCTACACTCATCCCATCCATACCATTCGCCTTGCTCTTACCTTCCTCTAAGAATTTGCTCCACATCGCCTCTCTTTTGCCATAATGCTCGTGCCTCCCTTGCTACTTTATGGGCTCACCATAGCCAGTACTACTTGGAGCTTTTTGTTTTGAGTAGCTGAATCTAAAACAACAACAATCTTGCTCCCATCTCAATCAATTTTATAATGGTCCAGGATGGACCGAAACATGGTCATCTCCTCATTTTCTGGTGTGTGGTTTATTCTTCTTTATGGGTCTATACGAGGCAGATTCTATTTATAACCACCCAATCCCACTCGTATACATTTCCAACCCATGCTGGAAACAATTCAGGGACCCCACCTCCGCCACGTTACGCGGTATTCATATCTTCAGCCACGTTATTGTGACTCAGAATCTGCATCTAATAATTACCTAGGTGTTATTACAGGATGAGAGCTACACTCGTGGTGTCCCGTCTTCCCAGCACTCTTTGTCATATAACGCTTTGAAATTACATGTCTTGACAGTTTTAGCCTCCACCACTTTCTCCCCTAACATGTTCCAACCGTCTTCCATCTTTTATTTGCCAAAGTGAATTTTCTTATATTTCTTCAGCAGCTTTGTTTAGTTGGTTTCAATAAATGACCTCTTGTTCTTTTAGTTCTAGGCCTCAGGAATTCGTCCCTATCAATTTTATCGGTTCCAGATACTATTTTTACGTAATGATCATATTGCCCCTTTTATTCCATCATCTAGTTTTGGCATATATATAATGCCTCTAACTTCTCCTCCTGCTGCATATTCTAGCTTTGGTTTAAAAAAATCATGAACAATTTATTTAGTATTTATCCATGAATGTATTTAAAAGCAATTCTTAAGTTCGAAAGTGTAGCACAACCTCCTGGCACAATGAGCTTTATGTGGTCCTCACGTGACAATTTTCTATCTAGAACCACCCATACATGTCTTCCTTTATCAGAATTCTTTATAGAATTTTCACATAATTTATAGGTTGTATGGGGTTTATGTTCTCCTATTCTACATTCCATAACATGGCATTTATTCACATTAAATTCCATTAGCCAAGTGGTGCTCCATATGCTTATTTTGTCTTCCCTATTATCTAACCATCATCATCAAACATGTTCATATAATTATGTATTCTATCTGTTAGACAGTTTATCTAGACAATGAACATTATCGGTGCCAGAACTAAACCCTGTGGTACTCCACTCGTGACATTTCTCCAGTCCGATACATTGCCTCTGATTACTGCCCTCATTTTTCTATCAGTTTGAAATTTTTTAATCCATGTTAGAAGCTTACCTCTCACCCCTCCAATATGTTCCAGTTTTCAGAACAAACTCTTATGTGGAATTCTGTTGAATGCCTTTTTTAGGTCCAGATAGATGCAGTCAACCCAACCATCTCTTTCCTGTAAAATTTCTGCGGCTCAATCATAGTAACTGATTAAATTTGTTACACAGGATCTTCCATTTCGAAAACCATGTTGACTGTCTGATATTATAAAGTCTTTCTCCCGGTGTTCTACCAGTTTAGTTTTACTTGTTTTTTCTAATATTTTCTCTGTTACACTTGGCCAACTGCTTTGTTCTTAATTAGCTCCTTGAGCAATTATTTAACTGTGTACGTACATGCAGTAATTTTATAAATCTTTATTATTTTTCCAGCACGCACAAGGAAGCTTGATGCAGATGAACTTACATTAGGATCAGAAGGAGCTAGCCATAATGCCCTGGAAAAAAATCATGACGAGCTACAAGTGCAGCAGGTGCAAGAAGTGCAACAAGTAAAAAAAAACCTGCAGGTGCAACAAGTGCTACCATTAGCAATCATTCAGAAGCAGCAAGAACTACATGCAGTAAAATTTGAACCACAGGGAACTACACCAGAAAAACAGGAACCGTTTAGTAACAACAGAATGGGAATTTTAAAATACCTGAGGAAACAAGTAAAAAAGGACAAACAATAGAAATGGTTCCTTACACCTTATTATTTGGTAGTTATAGGTATTTTACTTATAATACTTTATATTATGTCTACAGTTTATAATTTAGTTCACAATTAATTTACTTGTAAACTTCCTTATCTTACATGAAGGATTTTTATTATTTTCATTTTTAAAACCTTATTAGTATCATTTATAGTTTAGTGTTAATTCACTTATAATACAATATATTGAATAATTTACTAAATTCATTTAACTATACTGTAATAAATATAAATAAACATTTTTACCCCAGGATGAGTTTCAGTCACCCTACCCAAAAATTTAATGTTTCTTTATTACTAATCTTGTGAGAGGTAGCTTATTGTGCAGCCCATACTCATTCTGTGAGTGTTAGTTTATTGTGCACCCCATAGTCATCATGTCACCCAAGCCTGCTGCAGCTGCACCTGAAGGGTGGTGTAGGGAACCATTAGTGTACTATTATGATTTGAGAGAGAGAATGCTCTGTAGACAGAGCATCAATATGGCTTAAGGCATTGAGCTTTGCCTCAAGATGAAGCTTGGGCAGATCTCTGATTTGATTCTTGGGAGTCTTCATTTACTTGCACCCCATACTAAACCACTTTGTAGTAGTTTATTGTGTAACCCATACTCATTCTGTTACCAGTAGTTTGTGCAACTCATACTTATCCTGTGATCCCTATCCCTCTACTTCAAGTCCCTCAAGAGGCGCACGAATTCAGTTTGGCATACCGCATCCTGCCTTCCCATCCCTAGCTACTGACCCATCACATTATACATCCGTCCTTCCCATTCTTAGCTACTGACCCATCACAATATACATGTAGAGTGTTTTCTGTAGGCAATTTTCTAATTATACAATCATATGTTGCTCTCCTATTTCATACATACTTTTTTTCTTTTGCAAGGGAGTAATTACTACATCTACATTACAATCCTCCCATGGTGGTGTGAATTTTCTTTTGGGCACAGCAATATGCTCTGTAATAACATTATACTTAATAACATTAGAACATAAGGTATTCATATATACTCTTTTCTTCATCATACATTGTTCAATACTTCCTACCTTTTGAACCGAGAGGATTAATTCATTAGCTCCCCCACCAACTCTACAACTAAAAACATGCTGAAAGCTGGTATTCGTTTATATGGTTCATCTGATCAAGTTTTAGATTTTTTACCTGCCCTGTAATCAGTATAATGCGATTTGTATTCATATTCAATAAGTATCAACTCCCTCAAATAATCAATAAAAGAATGAAAACATATTTGTCAAACTTGAGTTGGTCTTGCTGAGTAAAGATATTTTGAAACTTATTATAATGCATTTATATGTGAAAGGTATTATAATGCATTTATATGTGAAAGGTATTATAATGCATTTATATGTGAAAGGTATTATAATGCATTTATATGTGAAAGGTATTATAATGCATTTATAGGTTAGTTATGTGTTCAGATTATGTACTACATATATTTTCCATTATAAATAAGCGACCATTTCCTTGAATTAACTGCTTGAACTTTTTCAATATAACAATAAGGTTAATTTGTATAAAGTATATAGTATTTAATTTAATTAACCTAAATGTATTATTCCGAGTAATATCAAATGTGTACACAGAGAAATCACAGTATCATGATATATCACGGGAACTGTGATGAGGGTTCGAACCCCATGCACTGAGTGTTCTCAGATGCGTCCATGAGGGGAGTAGAAATAGCCTAAGCTACTCTATCCCTTTGAGATGTATTTCTTGCTTATCTCAATAAACATACTTGAACTTGAACTCTAGTCCACTACGCTACGACATGGTCAAATGAATTGCAACTTGGAGTACTACTGCACCCACAAGGATCCCAAGGCTTCCACTGAAGCGAAACCAGGTTTCACACAATTCCCCCATGAACTCGGTCTCTGTCATTCAGTAGTTCTGCCTTTGATGTCCCCATTTCAATGTCTTTCTCCATGTATTGATATATCACAATAATATGAATTCTATGTGTATTGAAAGGGCCATCAGAGGTATAGCTACTGGAGGGCATAGACCAAGTGCATGGGAAACTGCATGCACAACCGCCCATGGAATGGGTATGGGGGTGCATAATAAACAAAAATTGAATTGTGGGTGCATTAGTACCCTAGGTTGCAATTCATTTAACCATGTTGTGGCGCATTCGACTACAGCAAGCATCTGGGAATGCCAAGCCCATAGGTTCGAACCACTCATCACGGTTAATGTTGGCCTCCGAATGCATGATAGAGCTGATAAGTTAGCCAAAGAATCTGCCTTTAAACGAGACGTCGAGTGTAACCTTGGATTGTCAATGAACAGTCTGAGAGCAGCAGTACACCAAGAACTTCAATGAAATCTTGTAAATCTGAGGCAAAGTGAAATCGACAACCAGTAATTCCATCTATCATCACACTATCATGCAAGAGGAGCCACACATCTATGGTTCATCAATAAAACCCTGAGCCCATTCTGTGCATCTGTAACCCTTTCCACTACCGTGCACAAGATGAGTATGGAGTGCATAATAAATGAACCGAACGAATTAAAAAACTCATATATATATATATATATATATATATATATATATATATATATATATATATATAATATATATATATATATATATATATATTTATACATATATATATGTCGTACCTAATAGCCAGAACGCACTTCTCAGCCTACTATGCAAGGCCCGATTTGCCTAATAAGCCAAGTTTTCATGAATTAATTGTTTTTCGACTACCTAACCTACCTAACCTAACCTAGCTTTTTCGGCTACCTAACCAAACCTAACCTATAAAGATAGGTTAGGTTCGGTTAGGTAGGGTTGGTTAGGTTCGCTCATATAACTACGTTAATTTTAACTCCAATAAAAAAAATTGACCTCATACATAATGAAATGGGTAGCTTTATCATTTCATAAGAAAAAATTAGAGAAAATATATTAATTCGTGAAAACTTGGCTTATTAGGCAAATCGGGCCTTGCATAGTAGGCTGAGAAGTGCGCTCTGGCTACTAGGTACGACATATATATATATATATATATATATATATATATTATATATATATATATATATATATAATATATATTATATATATAGGGGGTACCCACCTCTGGTGCAATTATAGGGACCCAGCCTCAGAGAAGGGAAAACAGGGCATTCAGGGAAAAACTTCCATTTAACTCTGAATACATAAGAGTGTCACATCTCCTACCACCCCCCTTTAATAAATATATATATATAATTATATATATATATATATTATATATATATATATATATATAGATATACATATATATATATATAGATATATTATGTTAGGGGTACCACCTCTGGTGCAAATTGCAGGCCCCACATCCTCGAAGAAGAAACAAGAGCATTCAGAGAAGATCTTGTGGATTCTCACCGAATACTTAATTCTTTTCTTCTCCTACCACCCCTATTATTTTTTTATGTTTTGTTTTTTTATTGCAATGCAATCAGTTTACAGAGAACACACACACCACACACAAATATATAACAATTAAACAATCGCGTTCGAAGACCTCGTCCAGCTCCTCGGAGGTTGGGTGCGTACCCAAGATACAGCACGCATTTCCCCTCTGCACTGCGACACTGAGGCGCTGGAACCAGGAAACTGGCTGCTCGTGGGTCTCTAGTTCCAATGAGTTCCTCACCAACCTCCTTTAAAACTTGAGTGCACATTTACCCCAGGCCCAGAGTCTCTGAGCCTATCGGCACGAACCTGTACAACGTTCTAGGTCTCTGTACTTGTGGATTTTTCTGGGTCTCCCTGAAGGTGGCTGCCCCACCTCCCTCCGCTGAGCTGTAC
>WNGS01006757.1:0-11988 GCA_020271785.1 Procambarus virginalis | reverse complement strand
ACGTAAATAGGTATCAGCCAATGTAGATGCACAGGTGTAATCCCATACGACCTGTTTACCTTCCCTCCATGGCTGCAGGGTGACTCCATCTGGGCGTTTTTGGCTGTTGTCAGGTCTGCACAACTGGGGTTCCCTTTGTGCTGGACACCCAGCTGTAGCCAAACTTCTCTTGATGATGTCATTGACTGCCTCGTGTCTAGCAATCTTTCCCTGTGTCTTACGACAGATGAGACCATGGCTGCCGTATTGGTCTGCCCGTGCCTGGCCGCAAATACACCGGTGCTCGGTGGAGATAGGGGCGGCAAGGCGCAGAGCAACACCAAAACTTAGGTCCCGATGATCCAGGCGGGTGCCCAAGGCGGAATTAGGGACTGCCAACAGGAAGTCCCCAGCATGGGGGGCTTGCACAGCTAGGAGACGCGCTCTGTCCTTCTGAGAAGCTACGTCCAGCAATGCTTTGGCGATGTTCTCCACTATGGGGCTATCCATTTTGGAGTATGGATGTTCGGCAGTCCTTCAATGGCAGGTGTCAAAGCCTGGTCACATAACAAAAAAAAGAGACTGCTTGCCTGATTGTCTGTGGTAAGGTACGGGAAGACACACAAAACACAAAGTATAAACAATGACATTTTAGTTACTCTAGAAAACAAATTTAAATAAAGACAATCCCTTGACTTGGCACAGTGCAAAAATAACAAGTGAAAAACGTATAACATAAAAATGATTAAGTGACTGGTTACGTTAACAAGAAGGCAAAGATTAATATAAGTGGTGCTGAGAATATTAGCACAAGCTAAGAACCTCTACTTGATACACAATGTATATCAGTTAGGTGTTCCCAGCTACGAGCACGAGAATATTCTGAGGAGAATCTCTTGGTGTGACCTAGATGTCAACTTGGCTAGATGGCGTGCGTGGTGCAAGTGCAGGTGTGCTGATGGCGACATCAACCAATCAGGATGCAGGCAGGTGAAGACTGGTAGTTAGCTTGTTGAAGTGTCGCGCTGAGCCGGTGAGGAGTGTGGGGGGGTGCAGGTGGGGTATGCAGGTGCGTGTGGCTGCCTTGACAAACGTTTTGCTACTACTGAACGTATCTTGAATGTAGCATTAGACGTGACTACTGAAGGGAAGAGCAGGCTCAATCTCTCTTGAAAGAGATTATCGTCACAACTCTCCCCCGAAGCCTGCGGTTCCGGTGAAGTCACGTCTTCAGGAGGTAGAGTGATAGGTGGAGCAGTCTCTACCTCAGTGACGCTGGAGAGGGCGTCTGATATGATGTAGTCAGACTCCTGGGTGTAGCAATCTCCAGGGTGAAATTCTGCAGCTAGCAAGCCCATCGTAGGAGTAGTCGATTGTTGAGTTGGGCTTGCTGCAGGAAGTGAAGAGGGTTGTGGTCCGTGTAGATGGTGGTAGACCGAGTACTTTGCAGGTATGGTGCAAAGTGCTGCCTGTTCAGGACGATGAGTAGCTCCTTTTTGATCGTGCTATACTTCCTGGTAGCTAGGAGGTAGAATCTCTTCGCCTCTTTGTTTCATCAGGTCACCCCCGATGCCGGTACCACTGGCGTCGACATGGAGGATGAAAGGCTTGGCGATATCTGGCGAGGCGAGAATAATATTAGAACATGGTAAAGGAGCACTATTATTGTCCTGAAAGTAATTATGGATATCAGTTAGGATTTCCGAGTTGGAAAGTGCTGCCTCAGTGTCAGTGTTTTCGGGAGGAGAAGCAGGGAAGATCTCACTGTGGCGGTATGGACCTGTAAAGGTTGAGTAGTTAATTAGCACAGTGGGAGGAGTACCATGATATAGCTTTAGTAGGTTGACGTGGCACAACTGGGTCTTCCGCCGCCTATCGGGAGTTTCGAGAACGTAGTTGTAGTTGTTTCTGCACTCCTTGACACGGTAGGGTCCTGAAAACCTGTTTTGCAAAGGAGAACCTGGGATAGGAAAGTAGGCAAGTACGAAGTCTCCCGGTTTAAATTTCCTTACTTGGTTGTGCTGGCTGTAATGAGTCTTCATCCTCTCTTGGGCTTTCAATAGGTTGTTTCTAGCAAAGGAATGCACCCTCTCGAGAATGTGTTGTAGGTTTTGAAGAAACTGGGGCACATTCTGATGCTCACTGACGGTGGCATCACGTAGAGAGTCCTTGAAAGCCTTGAGAGAAGTACGGCACTTACGTTCGTAGAGCATCTCATAAGGAGATACTCCTAGTGACTCATTGGGAAGACTTCTGAAAATACACATGATGAAATCAAGTTGTTTATCCCAATCCTTAGAGGTCTCATTGCAAAACTTTTTTAGGAGTGCTTTAATAGTCTGATGACTACGCTCAAGAGAACCCTGTGAAGCAGGATGATAGGGGCTGGACAGTACCTGTGTGATGTTGAACTCTTCCAGTGTCCGTTTGAAGAGGTCACTGGTGAAGTTGGTGCCGCAGTCACTCTGAATCTCCCTTGGAAATCCATACTGGGTGAAGATCTTCAGCAAATTTTTTACCACAGTAGCAGCCATAATGTTCTTTACTGGAACTGCTATGGGGAATCTGGTGGTAGGACACAGGATGGTTAGTATATAGGCGTTGCCGGAACTGGTCCGAGGTAAAGGACCAACACAGTCTATAATAAGTCTGTGGAAAGGTTCCGCAGGCACATGGATGGGTGTCAGTGGTGCTCTGGGGATAGAGACGTTCGGTTTACCTGCCATCTGACATGTATAACATATTTTGAGGTGTTGTTTGACATCATTAACCATACCTGGCCAGTAGTAGTCTTGTCGAATCCCATGGTAGGTCTTGTTAAAACCGCAGTGTGACAGTGCTCCGTGGGCCAGGTGTAGAATAGTGGGCCGCAGGCTGGTAGGAATCACTAGTTGTTCGACGTTGGCCCAATCGTCCTCCTCCTTCAGTTTACTGGGTCTGTATCTGCGGTAGAGCAACTCGTTCTCTAGGAAGAACCCAGGGATACTGGTAGATTGAGTCTCAGCCTGAAAGAATAATGGTGTCAAGGTAAGATCTTCCCTCTGTAACTTACGGAACTCCTAAGCAGTAAGATTTGGGGGTAGTTTCAAAGGGTCTTGAGGGACAGCGGTAGTAGTAGAGTCAGCTGGTTGCGGTCGTGCAGCTTGTGCACGGGTGGTCACCAAAACCGGAGGAGAAACTTCATCACTCTCTTGAACCTTTGCTGGAACATGCTCAAAAATCGGATTATCCATAACAGAGGTACACACCTGTTTTTTTCCGTGACGATCAGGTTGGACGGTGTGGAGTGTTTTTCTTTTTTTTTTTGCTGTCACGACTGCAATGCATACGTCGCCAATGTACATGTGGCAGACGCTTCACGAAGCTGTCGGAATTAGCAGAATAGAAAATACGAGAGCAACCGTACAGGGCCTGGGAGCAAGGTCGAGTTAGAGTGACTTACAGGCAACTCGGTGTTGAAGACACTTAGAGCTGAAGGCTGGAGTAATATTGGCAGTATTCAGAAGTGGTTCAACGGAAACACCGCATAAAGCTTAAGAGTAGTTTATTTACTAACTTAACCACTAATACACAGGGTGCTTGATTTACTTTCGATTGGCGTCAGCAAAGCTATGGTTGTATTAGCGAGACTCTTGCCGTCTGGCTAATCGACTCGTATCCACTCGTGGAGAAACACCTAACTTAACACAGTTGACAGCCAATCATTAACACAGCAACCTAACTGCCGGTATGCAAAGGGATCACAAGAGTTTCAACCGGATACTCGGTAATGATGATATGCAATAAACACAATAATAATCACACAATAACTAAATGTGTGGTGTATGTGAAGCTCACATTCACAGACGAGTGAAATGCAGTGATACCACACAGATAAACACGCATACACCGTCGATTCAGCTATAACCTGCGACAGGTATAAGAAGGTGAGAACTGTGGTTGACCCCTCAGATCAACACAGACACAATAAACAATGACAAGATCTTGTACTTACAGATACGGTACCTTTCTTTACGCACTCACTCAGACTCGTTTCTACAAGCACTCGTAGGTGGCCTGATAGCTGGTTTCGCTCGTAGACACGGAGGGTACTGGCAGTATCTTGAGATGATTTCGTGAGTAGGGCGTGCTGTATGCTTAACAGACAGACACACGCGCACACACTGGCACTGACGGTGCGTGAGGTGGTGACGTCACGTAGGAGCTAGGGCGGCGGCGGGCGCTCGAGGTACTGAGGTACACGCTCAGGATGAGTGGCGGTACCATGCACTACACTGTACACTGTGGTAATGTCACACACAGATTACTTAGGCGGCGGCACTGCCTTAGTTCACTCTAGGTCACTCACGACGATCTTTGTCACCAGGGGTTACCTGATACCAGTCTGTTTCGCTCTGGAGATTTGTCACTTTAGGATTCTAAACCATATATTCGCACTCGTGATTCTGGCGAGTGTGTGGTATATCGCAAAGACGCTGAGTTAACTTGACGGTGAGGGTTAGACGGTGTTCAGTCTATTGGCCGGTAGAACAGAACACGTCCACTTTGCAAGAGATCCCTCACAAGAATGAATCTTGCCTGAAGCTCCGGGCGTCTCGTGGGCACACACAAAAGAGTTACAATTGACCAATAGCATTGCAGCAAATGAGCATGAACCAATCATATTAGCTCGTTCGATGAGCAGTAGCAGGAGTGACGTCATGAACACGTCATAGCTGTTATTCAACATCGCGCCGGTTGACCCCAGAGGTCAGACGTTGCTGGCGTCTCCCCTTGGTCCCACGCGGGCACCAGCCATGTACTCACTGACCCTTGATGGACAGTATGCTTAACTTCTTCCTGTATCTACTTCCTGCCTAGACATACGGCGGCCTACGTATTTTAACAGTGTTCCTGGTTAAATGGGCATTCTGGAGATACCCAACATGCCAGAAAACTATCCAGGATTAAGGGAAATAGGCTTTGTGCACAAGATCAGTGCACTGTTCACTGCAATTAGCCATTCAAGTCAGCTGTGGGAGGATCTTGGGAGACATACTCCCACATCCGGTTGCAGGTCTTCTCCCAAGTCGTTGCCCAGGAGAAGTTGCACTCCAGGCATGGGAAAAGGCTTTTCCCTGACGGCCACTTGGACTTCACCGGTCACGAAGGGACAATCCAGGTGGACTCTGGCGAGAGGATAAGGAGTAGTAGCAGTGAGGTCAGTGATGAAGACAGTTTCTCCAGTATAGGCGACATTGGGCACAGCTGATTTCAATAGTATTGATTGAAGAGCCGCTGTGTTCCTCAAGATCTTAAGTTTAAAACGTCCCTCAGATTCTGAACCGTTGGTAGTGATAGTTCCAGGATACAGATGTTTACTGAAGAGAGAAAGATCATTAACATGAACACCAACATTCATTACAGGCTTACCAGACTTAGGAGGAGTCTGTTTGGGTTTGGTGGATTCAGTGTTACCTTTGTATTGAGACTTACCACATTTTTCTATGGTATGTCCATAGAGTCTACAATACTTACAGTACTATTGCGAGGTAGCTTGGTCTGTATTCACTTTCTCGTAACTGTACCAAGACTTCTTACTGGTAGGTGGTTCTGGTGTCAGCAGGTGGATGAGGCTGTAAGTGTCAGCCGACTTCGCACATTTCACTAGGTCGGTCTCTTCTTTATCTGCTAAATATAAACGGACAGGAGGAGGTACACGCCTTAAGAATTCTTCAACTATCATGAGGTTGACGAGTTCTGCAAAGGTAGAGACATGTGCTGCTTCCAGCATTTTCATAAAATATCTCCGTTTGGTGTTGGCAAATTCTAGAAAGGTGGTGGTACTTGCCTTCATGTAATCACGGAATTTGCGTCTGTAGCTTTCGGTGGAGAGAAGGTAGCCGTCCAACACTGCTTGCTTCAGGGTCTGGTAGTCATTCTCAGACGCCAAAGTACTGAGTGTGACTGCTGCTCTACCTGTAAGATGTACTCTGAGAAGGGTAGCCCATTGGTCGGCAGGCCAGCTAAGTTGGTTAGCAAGGGTCTCAAAGGTTGTAAAAAAGACGTCAATCTCTGACTCTACGAACGGTGGCATTAACTTACTTGCATGGGAGACATTGAAACTTGGAGGAAGACTAGCTGCAGCTTGTTGGCGTTGAGCTTGGTGGGTAGTTTCCAACGCGAGTTCTTTTTGACGACATTCTATAGCCATAGCCGCTTGCTGCTTGTCATGCTCGCGTTGCATCTCCAGGTGACGTTGTTTCACTTCTAGCTGTACTCGCTCACGCTCACGGAGTAATGCAGTCTGTCGTTCTTTGAGGGCCATCTCTCGTTCCTGTTGTTCCTTGAGTAATGCGGCCTCTTCTTTCTTGAGCTGGAGCTCTCTTTCTTGCTCTTCTTTCTTGATGGCAGCTGCTTCCTTTTGTTGTTGTATGGCAGCTTGCTGTTGTTGAAGGGCTGCTTGCTGTTGCTCCTTCTCGAGCTTTGCGAGCTCGATTTTGAGTTTCATTGCCGTCAGATCATGTTTATCTGAAATAGTGTAATGTTCGTGAGTGTCACAATCTATTACCCCTTCATCTAAAAAGGGATCTAAGAGAATGTTATGTATTTCATGCTTGTTGGCTCCATGGGGAACATCTAGTTGATACTCGTGTGCAAGAGCTTGTAATTCGATCCTCTTGGCATGACTTAAGATCCCTATTTCACCTGCTGGATCTGTACGGAAAGCTTGGAGACGAAACATGGTGAAATTAGCAAATAAATGTAAAACGAATATACTGTGGTGATATGGTGAATGTCAGAAACAGGACAACGTGGCAACTGGTACCTATTCTGTGGAATTGTTAACAATTAATGTTAATTCAAGATGGTAAATGATTAATAAATCAAGATCGCAGGAAATCTTGAACCCGGTACTCACTGTAGGAGAATAAGGGCAAGAAAATCCTACTAATTAGTGAAACTGAGTTTCTAAAACAAATGAAACATTTAATTGTTCCAAGAGTGATTTAGGTAGTCCAAGAATGTAGGCATACCTAGCTGAGTCTCTATAGGGCATAAAGCAAGTTTTTCCCACTGAAATGAAATATGATACTTACAGAATTGGCGAACTTTGTGCTCTGAAAAAAGAAAGCTAATTCCCTACCTAAGTAAATATCATCATTTCTGACCGACGTGTAGGGGTGCGAGTGTCAACTGGTGACGAGAACTATTGCCGAGGTCACAACTCGTCAATTACCTCTATTCCCTCTATTCCTCTATTACCTCTGTTCTTATGTTCATATGTTTCACCCCATTTATCCCCTATGTATCCCCTATGTTTTCACCTTTATTGTCTTATCACCTGACCCAGTGCTGGTATATAATCAAACCACATTGTAACATTTCCTCACTTGAGAATGAACCATGGAGGTTCGAAACGTTGTGCAAATTGTTTAAATAAGTGTAATACATTCTATAGTATTCCACATCTTTTCTTCACCCAGAAATTACGAAAATGAGTTTTGGAGAACTCCTGTTTCAGCTAAGCCCTGATGCTAAGAAAATAGAGGGATAGAAGCCCTAAATCAGAAGATAGTAAATACAGAATATGCGGTCATATTCAATGAGACATATATATATATATATATATATATATATATATATATATATATATATATATATATATATATATATATATATATTTATATATATATATATATATATATATATATATATATATATATATATATTATATATATATATATATATATATATATATATATATATTATATATATGTCGTACCTAGTAGCCAGAACGCACTTCTCAGGCTACTATGCAAGGCCCGATTTGCCTAATAAGCCAAGTTTTCCTGAATTAATATATTTTCTCTAATTTTTTTCTTATGAAATGATAAAGCTACCCATTTCATTATGTATGAGGTAAATTTTTTTTATTGGAGTTAAAATTAACGTAGATATATGACCGAACCTTACCAACCCTACCTAACCTAACCTAACCTATCTTTATGGGTTAGGTTAAGTTAGGTAGCCTAAAAAGTTAGGTTAGGTTAGGTAGGTTAGGTTGTCGAAAAACAATTAATTAATGAAAACTTGGCTTATTAGGCAAATTGGGCCTTGCATAGTAGGCTGAGAAGTGCGTTCTGGCTACTAGGTACGACATATATATATATATATATATATATATATATATATATATATATATATAGAGAGAGAGAGAGAGAGAGAGAGAGAGAGAGAGAGAGAGAGAGAGGAGAGAGAGAGAGAGAGAGAGAGAGAGAGAGAGAGAGAGAGAGAGAGGGAGGGAGGAAATTAAAGTATTCAGTGAGAATCCACAAGGTCTTCTCTGAACACTATTTATTTTCTTCTTCGAGGATGTGGGTCCCTTTAATTAAACCAGTGGTGGTACCCCTTTATATATATATATATATATATATATATATATATATATATATATATATATATATATATATATATATATATATATATATAGTGCCTTTGCAATAATGTACCAATGTGTGTATTTTCATAACCCATTTTAAATTGTTGAAAAATAAATAACTACATTGTGAATGCAAGTCAATGTTTACATGCTAAATCAGAGTTGCCAGATTCCGCTTAAAATAGCAAATTGTGCTTATTTTCAAAGCTTGAGTATTTAGCTTTAAAGTAGTTAAAGCTACGAATATCGCAATTTGCTATGTACTTTAGTGTACTATTTTAAAATAAGGTTGGTTTTTAATCTGCAAGTCATATGAATCTCAAAAAAGTATATTATTAACAATCTCATCTCCATAGTTCACTAGTTTCTGCAAATCAGATCTGGTAACTCTGTAGGCCAAGTACTAGAGGACTTAACTCATACACAATTTTTGGGAAGCTATTAGTCTCTTTGAAGAAGTCATCTCGACAGGATCTTCCAGCTCCAGCTATAAAACTTCAGCACACTTAGATCAACCTGGTACATCAAACGGTAAGAAATTAATAAACTGCACAAAGTTTTATGCTAGAACATTTGTTACAGAATTATGTGTAACACACAGGTGGTGTGTGTGACACACAGGTGGTGTGTGTGACACACAGGTGGTGTGTGTGACACACAGGTGGTGTGTGTGACACACAGGTGGTGTGTGTGACACACAGGTGGTGTGTGTGACACACAGGTGGTGTGTGACACACAGGTGGTGTGTGTGACACACAGGTGGTGTGTGTGTGTGTGACACACAGGTGGTGTGTGTGTGTGACACACAGGTGGTGTGTGTGTGTGACACACAGGTGGTGTGTGTGTGTGACACACAGGTGATGTGTGTGTGTGACACACAGGTGGTGTGTGTGTGTGACACACAGGTGGTGTGTGTGTGTGACACACAGGTGGTGTGTGACACACGGGTGGTGTGTGTGTGTGACACACAGGTGGTGTATGTGACACACAGGTGGTGTGTGACACACGGGTGGTGTATGTGACACACAGGTGGTGTGTGACACACGGGTGGTGTATGTGACACACAGGTGGTGTTTGTGTGAGACACGACCTTGTGTGTGAGACAAAACTGTCCCTGACAGGGACAGTTCAGTCCCCTGCCCTATGTTTACTCCATCACATAGTGACGGAGTGTGTGGGAATAATTTTGTTGACACAGTGACTATTTGTCAATTTTACAACAGCAGATAATAAGAATTCCCAGAGAACTTGAGATACTTGGTTTGGTTGGTTAAGTTAGGTTAGGTTAGGTTAGGTTATGATAGATTAGGTTAGGCTAGGTTAGGTTACGCTAGGTTAGGCTAGGTTAGGTTCGGTCAGGCTAACCTATCATATTTATTCATTACTAACGTATTGCCAGGAAGCTTTGTGAAGCTTGTGTAGCTTGTGGTAGCTTGTGGTAATTAGACGGACCCCTTGTAATCTTGTGGAAAATTGAAACAGAAATTTCCTTAAGTACTTTCGTATATTAATACATGACTCCTTCTGAAGATGTATTAATATAAGGAACTTTCTGTTTCAATTTTCCTCCATGGTATGACACTGTCATATATATATATATATATATATATATATATATATATATATATATATATATATATATATATATGTATGTATATCACGAAAATAAACACGTGATTAAAAATGTGACAATGTCAGACCACGGAGGAAAAATGAAACAGGAATTTCCTTAAGTACTTTCGTATATTAATACAGAAGACTCCTTCTGAAGATGTATTAATATACGAAAGTACTTAAGGAAATTCCTGTTTCATTTTTCCTCCGTGGTCTGACATTGTCATTATATATATATATATATATATATATATATATATATATATATATATATATATATATATATATATATTTATGATCGATGTTCCCTTCGGGAATCTTAATTTTAAGATAAATAGGAAAACCAGGGATATACTGAACATCTTGTTTCAGATTCTTTACTTTAAAATGCATATCGTTTCGAATACTTCTTGTATTCATCATCAGATCTAAAAGAAAATAGAAATCACAATCAAATAAGAGGCAAACAAAGAACTCAAACTCAATATAACTGCCTATGAAAGAAAGGAAAATTATTAAAAAACAAAACACTTAAGCTTACTTAAAGTGATCAATGCAAATAAAACTTATTAACTGTCACATAGGTAAAAGCTATTTAAAAAAAACATTAAATTACAACAAGAATTTTATAACTACTACAACAAACTATACTATTAAACTTACGTGAAGTGATCAACTGGAATGAGACTTGATAGCTACCACATATATACTAAACACTATATCAAATATTCATATCATGACTACAAATCTACAAAAAATGTATATAAAATACAAACAGAGTAAGCGACAATTATAAAATACTACTCAAAATCGTATAGAAACTCAAATATTAAATAAAACTAAATAACAAAAATGTATATGTATCCTAAATAAAAAGATTATAATAATGTACAATGTCGAGACCTGAAATAAGTAAGAAAAGGCAAAAACATGGTAGACTAAAATAAAATTAAACTACCAGAATGAAATATAAAGCAAATTTCAGGGCCTACTGTGCACTACACAGTGTACAATTGAACAGCCGAAAGGTTGCTATTTAATAAAGGCTGCAGCTCCTTTATATATAAGGATTCCATTATTCTCAAATCTGACTGGCCATTTATACAAGTGTCCAAAATTTTAAAATCAGATTCCAGCAGAGAATGATTAAACTCATAACAGTGGTTTCTAATCTCCGAAAATGCTGGTTTAGACAATGGTAATCCAGTCCTAAAAGAAACTGCCCGGTGCTCAAGTATCCTAATCTTAAAGTTCCGAATGGAACTCCCGATATATCCAGCATTACAGCTGGAACAATTATACATATATACGATATTAGAGCTCAGGGGGGTAGGCACTTTATCTTTAAATTTAAAATAAGAGCCTATGGTATTAGTGTTGACAAAAATAAATCTAAAGTCTACTTGAGGATAACAATGCTGCAACATTTTCCTCAAACGACTCCTTACAGAAAAACTAATAGTGCCATAAAATGGTAATTTAATATATTTAATATCCCTTTCTAATGTAGCAATCCTACACGATGGTGAAACTTCTTATTTAAGAAATTCCTTATAAAAGTATAAATCATATGTAAAGGATAACCATTGTTTGAAAAAAAATTCACAAGAAAATTAATTTCTTGATCAAAGTTATTCCAATTTGAACATAAAACAAAGGCCCTATTCAGTAAAGTATTAATTGCATTTTTCTTAAAGATATCAGGAACAAAAGAATTAAAATTTTAACCTAAACCAGTAAAAGTTGGTTTTCTAAAAACATTAGTGTTGAACCCATTAAGGTTGTTCACTTTGACATCAAGAAACGATAATGATTATCCACTTCACGCTCCGCAGTGAAACGTATATTACTATGTTGTGCATTAAGATACTCTCTAAATTTCTCAATATGACATTGGTCCCTAAATAACAAAAAAGTGTCATCTACATATCTCCTGTACAAGACTGGTTTAAAGGCCAAAGGACATTTATCAA
>WNGS01006756.1:12430-24097 GCA_020271785.1 Procambarus virginalis | reverse complement strand
ACCAAAAGTGTCAGAGAAGCTACAGGACGGAGCTTGTTAAAATATAGCTGCAAAGAAGAACGTCACTCTATTGTATAATTAACAACATAAACATAGTGTATATCTTCAACAGATTTTGGCCCTGAGCATAAACAGAAATATTCCTATTACTCCAATGAGGTAGAGAAATATACTCTTGATTTTAGGAAGACTTGCATTATTTAATAAACAAGATATTAAAACTAAGCAAACCGTTCTCGCTATAACATAGTACCTATGTAACTAAAAGCTTATAGTTTTATGCTGATAATGTCATGGTTCCTCTATGGAAGATTTCCAGTTATTTCCTATCACTAGGCACCAAACTTTATTACGTACCATAGTATGTCCTATAGTACACGTCCCATCGCCTTAGCTTAGACAGCAGAATAGTGGACTGCTCCAATTTCAATAATAATTGTATTTTTCCAGTTCCAGAAAATTGTGAAATTTACGTACTATTTTCCATGCTATTCGAATATCATGCATTAGCTACATCCTATTGAAGGCTCATAGTTTTGTTTTGAGAAATCTTGGTAATTCTCAGTAAATTATAATAAGAACTATAAATTATACATATAATAATAGGGCTTTCACCAATCAATATTATATACAATAGTGTGTGTTTAAAAATCTAAAGAAAATGGATTGTAGGAATGTGAACAGAAAACGATGTTATATTTTCATAGCTATGGGCTACAGGATGAACTTATTTATTTATTACTAGCAATACCGGCCACGCATTGCTTTGAAATTGAAATTGAAATAAGTTTATTGATGTAAAATACACACAAAGGGATGAGGTAGCTCAAGCTATTCTCACCCCGTTCAGTACATATACACATATCACAAACCATAAACATATAACAAAACATTCTGAGAGATAACATATACATTCCTCATAACATATACACGCATTGCTGTGGCTCAGCAAGCATGTGCGTTGCTGAGCCACAGCAACCTTCCCCGTTCCCCAGTCCTCCCCACCATTTCCCCCTCACCCGTCTTCTCGGCCTCCCAACCATTCCCCACTCCACCATTCCCTCTTCCTTCCACAATACCCCACTCACCTATCCCTTGTCCTCCCCACTATTCTCTATTCCCCCATCCCCTTGTCCCCACAATCCCAGACCCCCGTCTCCTCGTCCTTCCCCACATTACGCCCTCACTTGTCCCTCGTCCTTCCCACCATCTCTCACTTACGTCCCCTCGTCATCCCACCATTCCCCACTCCCATTCCACACACACACCACACACACACACACCACACAAACACACACACAACAACACACACACACACACCACACACACACACAACAACACCCCACACACACGCACAGAGAGGTGACAGTAGAGGAGGTGATGAAACAGTTGAAAACTCTAGATGTATCTAAAGCAGTAGGACCAGACAAAGTAACACCGTGGATACTAAAAGAAGCAGCGCAGGCCCTCAGCGTGCCTCTGGCAATGATTTAATGAGTCACTTATGTCGGGAGAATTGCCCAGTTGCTGGAAGAAGGCAAATGTCGTGCCGATCTTCAAGAAAGGCGATAGGGAGGAGGCACTTAACTATAGACCTGTATCACTGACAATCATCCCCTGTAAAATACTGGAAAGAATAATTAGGCTACGACTGGTTGCACACCTGGAGAACATTAGGTTTGTGAACAAGCATCAACATGGGTTCTGGACAGGGAAATCGTGCCTAACAAACCTTCTGGAATTCTATGATAAAATAACGAGGATAAGACAGGACAGAGATGATTGGGCAGACTGCATATTTCTGGACTGCCAAAAAGCCTTTGATACAGTACCGCACATGAGATTGCTATTCAAACTCGAGAGGCAGGTGGGGGTAGGGGGAAAGGTCCTAGCATGGATAAGGAACTACCTAACAGGAAGGAGCCAAAGAGTTACGGTAAGGGGCGAGAAGTCGGACTGGCGAACAGTAACAAGTGGAGTACCACAAGGATCGGTGCTGGGACCAATTCTATTTCTTGTATATGTTAACGACATGTTTACGGGTGTAGAGTCCTACATATCGATGTTTGCGGATGACGCAAAGTTGATGAGAAGAGTTGTGACAGATGAGGATTGCAGGATCCTCCAAGAGGACCTGAACAGGGCAGAGATGGTCAGAGAAATGGCTACTGGAATTCAACACGAGCATATGTAAAGTTATGGAAATGGGACTAGGAGATAGGAGACCAAAGGGACAGTACACAATGAAGGGGAACAGCCTACCTGTGACGACGCGCGAAAGAGACCTGGGTGTGGACGTAACACCTAATCTATCTCCTGAGGCACATATAAATAGGATAACGACAGCAGCGTACTCTACACTGGCAAAAGTTAGAACATCATTCAGAAACCTAAGTAAGGAAGCATTTAGGGATTTTACACTGCCTACGTGAGGCCAGTCTTAGAGTATGCCGCCTCATCATGGAGTCCCCATCTGAAGAAGCATATAATGAAACTGGAAAAGGTTCAGAGGTTTGCAACGAGACTCGTCCCAGAGCTACGAGGGATGGGGTATGAGGAGCGCCTGGGGGAACTATGCCTTACGACACTAGAAAGAAGAAGGGAGAGGGGGGACATGATAGGAACGTATAAAATACTCAGAGGGATTGACAGAGTGGACATAGACGAAATGTTCACACGGAATAGTAACAGAACGAGGGGACATGGATGGAAGTTGGAAACTCAGATGAGTCACAGAGATGTTAGGAAGTTTTCTTTTAGCGTGAGAGTAGTGGGAAAATGGAATGCACTTAAGGAACAGGTTGTGGAAGCAAATACTATTCATAATTTTAAAACCAGGTATGATAGGGAAATGGGACAGGAGTCATTGCTGTAAACAACTGATGCTCGAAAGGCGGGATCCCAGAGTCAATGGTCGATCCTGCAGACACATATAGGTGAGTACATATAGGTGAGTACACACACACGCACACACGCACGCACACACAAGACAGAGATGAAGATAGACAGAGACTACAGGATGACCTGGATAAACTGGAGGAATGGTCTAGAAATGGCTGCTAAAGTTCAACTCGGAAAGTGTAAGGTGATGAAATTAGGAGAAGGGAGCAGGAGGCTGAACACAAGGTATCATTTGGAGGGGAAATCCTGCAAGAGTCAAATAGAGAGAAAGATCTGGGGGTTGATATCACACCGAACCTGTCCCCAGAAGCCACATCAAAAGAATATCATCAGCGGCATATGCTAGACTGGCCAACATAAGAACTGCCTTTAGAAATTTGTGTAAGGAATCTTTCAGAACCCTGTATACCACTTATGTAAGACCAATCCTGGAGTATGCAGCTCCAGCCTGGAGTCCATACCTAGTTAAACACAAGACAAAGTTAGAGAAGATTCAGCGGTATGCCACCAGGCTCGTCCCGGAACTGAGAGGATTGAGCTACGAGGAAAGGCTAAAGGAGCTGAACCTCACATCCCTGGAAAACAGAAGAGTATGGGGAGACATGATAACCACCTACAAAATTCTCAGGGGAATTGACAGGGCGGACAAAGACAAACTCTTCACCACGGGTGGGACACGAACAAGGGGACACAGGTGGAAACTTAGAACCCAGATGAGCCACAGAGACGTTAGAAAGAATTTTTTCAGTGTCAGAGTAGTTAATAAATGGAATGCATTAGGCAGTGATGTGGTGGAGGCTGACTCCATACACAGTTTCAAGTGTAGATATGATAGAGCCCAGTAGGCTCAGGAATCTGTACACCTGTTGATTGACAGTTGAGAGGCGGGACCAAAGAGCCAAAGCTCAACCCCCGCAAGCACAATTAGGTGAGTACAATTAGGTGAGTACACACGCACACGCACACGCACGCACACACACACACACACACACACACGCACGCACGCACACACGCACGCACACACACACACGCACGCACGCACACACACACACACACACACACACACACACACACACACACACACGCACACGCACAGCACGCGCACGCACACACACACACAACACACACGCCCTTGGGAATGAGTGACCATAGTGTATTGAACTTTGAGTACCTGGTAGAGCTAGGAATTATCTCCCCAAAAAAGAACTAGGAATCAAAAGGCTGGCATTCCGAAAGGGAATTATGTACAGATGAGAAGTTTCCTAAGTGAAATACCTTGGGACTCAGACCTCAGAGATAAGTCTGTACAGGGTATGATGGACTATGTTACCCAAAAGTGTCAGGAGGCAGTAAACAGGTTCATCCCGGTCCAAAGGGAAAAATCCGAGAAGCAACAGAAGAATCCATGGTATAATAGGGAATGTATGGAAGCGAAGAAACTGAACAAAAGGGCGTGGAGGAACTTCCGGAATAACAGAACACCAGAAAGCAGAGAGAGATACCAGAGAGCCAGGAATGAGTACGTCAGGGTGAGAAGAGAAGCAGAAAAGTTTTGAAAATGATATAGCAAACAAAGCCAAGACCGAACCAAAGCTACTCCACAGTCACATCAGAAGGAAAACAACAGTGAAAGAACAGGTATTGAAACTTAGAACAGGCGAGGACAGGTATACAGAGAATGACAAAGAGGTGTGTGAAGAACTCAACAAGAGGTTCAGGAGGTCTTCACAATAGAACAAGGTGAGGTCACTGTGCTAGGAGAAAGGGAGGTAAACCAGGCGGCCTTGGAAGAGTTCGAAATTACGAGAGAGGAGGTAAAGAGACACCTGCTGGATCTGGATGTTAGGAAGGCTGTTGGGCCAGACGGGATCTCACCTTGGATACTGAAAGAGTGTGCAGAGGCACTTTGCTTGCCACTCTCCATAGTGTATAGTAAGTCACTGGAGACGGGAGACCTACCAGAAATATGGAAGACGGCGAATGTGGTCCCAATATACAAAAAGGGCGACAGGCAAGAGGCACTGAACTACAGGCCAGTGTCCTTGACTTGTATACCATGCAAGGTGATGGAGAAGATCGTGAGAAAAAACCTGGTAACACATCTGGAGAGAAGAGACTTCGTGACAAATCGCCAACATGGGTTCAGGGAGGGCAAATCTTGCCTTACAGGCTTGATAGAATTCTACGATCAGGTGACAAAGATTAAGCAAGAAAGAGAGGGCTGGGCGGACTGCATTTTCTTGGATTGTCGGAAAGCCTTTGACACAGTACCGCATAAGAGGCTGGTACATAAGCTGGAGAGTCAGGCAGGTGTAGCTGGTAAGGTGCTCCAGTGGATAAGGGAGTACCTAAGCAATAGGAAGCAGAGAGTTACGGTAAGGGGTGAGACCTCCGATTGGCGTGAAGTCACCAGTGGAGTCCCACAGGGCTCTGTACTCGGTCCTATCTTGTTTCTGATATATGTAAATGATCTCCCGGAGGGTATCGATTCATTTCTCTCAATGTTTGCGGACGATGCCAAAATTATGAGAAGGATTAAAACAGAAGAGGACTGTTTGAGGCTTCAAGAAGACCTAGACAAGCTGAAGGAATGGTCGAACAAATGGTTGTTAGAGTTTAACCCAACCAAATGTAATGTAATGAAGATAGGTGTAGGGAGCAGGAGGCCAGATACAAGGTATCATCTGGGAGAGGAAATTCTTCAGGAGTCAGAGAAAGAAAAAGACTTGGGGTTGATATCACGCCAGACCTGTCTCCCAGCACATATCAAGAGGAACATCAGCGGCATATGCCAGGCTGGCCAACATACGAACGGCATTCAGAAACTTGTGTAAAGAATCATTCAGAACTTTGTATACCACATATGTCAGGCCAATCCTGGAGTATGCAGCCCCAGCATGGAGTCCATATCTAGTCAAGGATAAGACTAAACTGGAAAGGTTCAAAGGTTTGCCACCAGACTAGTGCCCGAGCTGAGAGGTATGAGCTACGAGGAGAGACTACGGGAATTAAACCTCACTTCGCTGGAAGACAGAAGAGTTAGGGGGGACATGATCACCACATTTAAGATTCTGAAGGAATTGATAGGGTAGATAAAGACAGGCTATTTAACACAAGGGGCACACGCACAAGGGGACACAGGTGGAAACTGAGTGCCCAAATGAGCCACAGAGATATTAGAAAGAACTTTTTTAGTGTCAGAGTGGTTGACAAATGGAATGCATTAGGAAGTGATGTGGTGGAGGTGACTCACACAGTTGTAATAGATAAGTAATTACCTAAGTGTAGTTACAGGATGGAGCTACGTCGTGGTGTCCCAACTTCCCAGCAACTTTGTCATATAACGCTTTGCAACTACTGACGGTCTTGGCCTCCACCACCTTATACCCCAACTTGTTAAACCGTCTACCACTCTGTTGCGAAAGAGGAATTTTCTTATATTTCTTCGGCATCTTTGTTTAAGCCAGTTTATATCTATGACCTCTTGTTCTTGAAGTTCGAGGTCTCAGGAAATCTTTTCTGTCGATTTTATCAATTCTGTTACTATGTATGTAGTGATCATATCACCTCTTTTTCTTCTGTCTTCTAGTTTTGGCATATTTAATGCTTCTAACCTTTCCTCGTAGCTCTTACCCTCAGTTCTGGGGGCCACTTAGTTGTACTCATAGTTGTGGTGTGGGAGTTGAGCTTTGGCTCTTTGGTCCCACCTCTTACCCATCAATCAACTGGTGTACAGATTCCTGAGATGGAATCACAGGTGTATCACTGTGTTAAAAAAACAGATTCATAGGTGGGAAGAGAATGTAAGTGTTAACATTGTGTTTCTTTCAGAATCACTCGTCTAATTTACAACTAAGTAAGTTGGATTGTCATGGTCAAGAATTTCTAAATTCACCACAGAATAATGTAGAATTTTTACACAGATGGGTATAGGAGTAGATACCTCCGCGGGTTTTCCCTTTACACAGCTTATAGTAAGTCTTACCGTGCTAGTTTTTCAATGGAACATGATCTTCGATTTGGTTTTATTCCAAGGTTTTCAATTACTGCTGGGTAAATGGGTCAACAGTTATGGATTGATTCCTAGTCAATCCTCTTAAGGTTTTGTCATGGGGCAAGTGAATGTATGTGTGTCATATTTTCTGGGAATGGATCCTCGTGATGGCGCCATCTCGCTGAGATGGCTCCCAGCTATTAAATCACATCAGCTGTGGAGTTCAGTTTGGCCTACCAGGGACCAGTGCCAGAACCTGCCCCCCCCCCTCATAGAGGCGCAGATAGCAGGTGACAACACCACAACAATATAAATAAATAATTATTTTCTTGTTTAAGTGTGTGCTTTTTTGCCCTAACCTTCCCACTAGTTGAGGGAGGGGAGGACTGGGGCTCACACTATACACTATCACACTGGGGTTCCCTCCTGCCCGGGAGAGGGAAGGGGGAGCCCCAGACCCCCGCACCGGCTATCCACCCTGCAGTTCTTTGGTTGATGTGAAATGGCAAGGTTGTGTGCCTCTGGCTCCTGTTTTTCCAGTTCTGTGTCTTGTTGTGTGGTACTGTCTAAGTGGTGGTGCGTGAGCTAGAAGTTATTTCACGAGTACTCGGGCTGCATGCACCTAGGGTCCCCTTCCCTAGGTGCCCTGTAAGTACTGCCCTTGGGGCTTGGGGCCATCTTTCACATGTCACCTTTGGGGGTCGACCTCCACAAGGTCTTTTGCTGCTTGGTGATTGACCGCCCTTGAGTCAGCTGGGGTGTTTCATGCACCACTGTTTGCCTCTGGGTAGGGGGTAGTTTAGTCACTGGTTGGGGCACAGGATACTGTGCAGCTAGTTTTAACCTCTCATGGCAGCTGGCTCTGTTCTGCCTGGGCACGTTGTCCTCTTGTGGATTTTTTCTTTTGTTTTCGTTTTCCTGCCTGCTGGGGTTGGTGTGCCCCTTGGTTTTGGTCACACCCATTTATATCTTGGTGGTCCTCTACTAGGCCCCATGAGTGTACACGTCCCAGGGATTCAGCTTTAGCAGTTTGATTGGAAACTTTGGGCGCCGGTTAGCAGTACCTGCCTGGGCTTTCCTTAGCGAGATTACGTGACTAAGGGCCCTGGGGAAACCCTACAGGGGCTCTTTGGTCCGATGGATGCGACCCCTGGGTTCCCTCTCGCTTCGTGCGAGTTTGAAGGTTGCTCTCTTTCCTTGTCTCAGGGTGAAACTCACCATTTGTGCCTCAGTCATGCTGCCTGTTGGGTCAGTGACACTTTAGACCTCGAGTCTGGGGAGTTTTGTTCCTTGTTTGTTCTTCAATACACCCAGTCCACTGATTATGATATTCGAGTGCAGGCAGCTTCGGCATTTTTACTTGGTTTAGGTTGCTGCAGCATGCTAGGTTGTTTGCTACCCCAGATGAAAAAAGTCCCTAAAACCCGTTTTGGTTTTAGGGACCCGGACTTGGGGTGTTAGTCGCTTCAACTTTGGTTCAGTCCGTGCCCCCTTGTCCTTTCCCTTATGTTGTTTGTCCTGGTCCTCCCTTCCCCTGCTTCCGGCTCCAAAGCGTATGAGGGTTTTGGAGTCGGGGCAGGGTTTAGTTGGTGTTGAGACTCGGGCAGTTTCATGGGGGATGCCCCTTCCGGTGTGGTGATGGAGGCATTGGAGCTTCTGGGTCTGACCAGTGTTCACTAACTCATTTGTTCTTGCTTTTTTGGCTGGTCCTGCCTTTTCTTTTGAGGCAGGGGACTTGGAGGACGGCTCGGCCCTGGATCCTCATGGGGAGGTTCCTGGGGAGGTTCCTGGGGCAAGGGAGGGGATGACTTGGGAGCCTTGGGCCCTATTGGACCCAGCTTGGGTTTTTGTACCTTCTGAGCAGGGCTTGATGTTACCGGGAGTGGGGGTTTTTCTTTTCCTCCCTCGTACGAGTTGGATTTGGCGTCGGTCCCACCCCAGGTTCGGTTCCGTGCTCCCTTGGGTTCTTCAGTTCCATTCTTTCAGAGGTTTTAGGCCTCCTGCATCCTGTCTCATGCAGTGCAGGAGGCCAATGTGGCTTACCTCTTGAGCGATTACGATCCGGGTTACGCCTCCATAATGGATCCTTCTTCTTTTATGTTTGGATATTCTTTTCCTTGCTGGGTTTGTTATGAGGTTCCGAGTCATCCTGGCTTGAGGACTGCACTTTTTTCTCGGTGGAGGCAAGGCATACGTTCTGTCGGTCCCGTGTGCTTGAGTGGCTCGAGGCTCATACGGTGGTCCAGGTTTACCTGGGGGCGAATTTGAGCACCTCATTGCGTGCTTGTTCGCCCCTGCCCTTCCTTGGGATGTCGGCATTGTGCAGCTTCACGTGCAGGTTTTCACTCTCTTGGCTGCCCTGGTCGCTGAGGACTTGCGCGCTTGTGGTCTGTTGACACCAGTCTTGTGGTTCTTTTTCCTTCTCGAGCTGTCCTCGGACTGGCTTGAGGAGGACGTGGAGGCACTTGGGGCCGATCCTGGGTCTGGTGCATTGGTCTTGGGGGGTGCGTGCCTTGTCTGCTCTTTTGAAGCTGTTCACGACGATCCTGCGAGATGTGGTGTCCCCTATTTTTTGCTTCTCGTCTTACATGTCGGCAGGCAGTGCTGGCTACCTCCATTTGGAATCTACTTGGGCCCTGTCACTCAGGTTTTCTTCGCCTTTTTGTCCTTTGGTGTTTGCAGAGTCTGCGGTGGTGCAGTATCTGCAGGCAGCTTCTTCCAGTTGTCGTCCCATGTTGGACTTGTTGGTTCTCTTGGGACCCCATTAGGGGGGAGGGTCTTCCTGGAAGAATCGTACCAGGGCTTGGGGTTCCTCCCGTCGTGGTGGGCCAGTGGTGCCAATTTCGGAGGATGCACAGCCTTCAGAACCGTCTTTGTCTGGCTGATGAGGTGATCACTCTGTGAGGAGGCTGGGTTCACATAAGGGGCGTCGGCCCTTTTGCAGTTCATCCCATTGATGGGGCAATAGGAGGGGGGGGCAGCGTGCTGTTTGCTCATGCAAACAAAAGGCCCACTATCTGTGGACCTTTTTGGGTTGTTTCGTGCGACCTGCAATGGCATTGAGTGGCCCCTCATCCTTCGGGGGGCTTAGGGGTTGGCGGGGCAGGCCTCTTCTCCTGCGCTCTATTGGGTCATCTTGGAGTGGGTTTGCTTGGGCGTGGTCGAAACGACCTTGTTCCTCAAGTGGGTTTCCCGCCCGTTTCCTGTTCCAAAACGGGACTGCGAGGACCTCCAGTTCATTCTGGACTTGACCCATCTGATATATGGGTTTCCTCCTTTCAGACGACTACTGTCCCAGGTCCATTTTCTTCTGGAGCCGGGCACTTGGATGGTGTCCCTGGACCTCTGGGATGCGTATTGGCACATCTCGATTCATCCAGGGTTCAGGGACTTGCTCGGTTTTGTTGTGGGGCATCAGGGTTTCTGCTTTTGTTACCTTCTATTTGGCTTGAATCTGGCGCCTCGCATTTTCACACACCTTACTTGGGTCTTGGTGGCCTGACTGCGTCTGTTACGTGTTCGGATTCTGGTCAACCTCGACGACTAGCTCATTTGGGCTCCCAGCCAGACCGTGTGTCTGCTCACCAGGGATTTGGTTCTTTCTCAACTCGCTGGGTTCAGGTTCCTGGTGAACTAGCAGAAGTCCCCTCTGGTTCTCCCTCTGGTTCGGTCTTGGCTGGGTCTTGTGTGGGACGCTCGGACCACTTCCTTGTCTCTTCCTCCGGTGGCTCAGCTTCACCTGCATTCCCACCTTCGCCTGTTCCCGAGGGGCTCCCAGGTCACAGCAGTTGTTCGAGGGTTTGTGCGGGAGCCTGAACTTTGCCATGATGTTCTACCTGCCGGGTCGAATGTGGCTTCGTCAGCTGTTCTGGTTCCCACAGGGACATTCCTTCGACGTCTCTCGCAATCGCTGGGTTCAGCCTCCAGGGACTTTGAGTCGGTTGCTGCATCGCCAATTTCCTCTTTGGGTTTTTTTGGGGTTCAGTGCCTTGGTGCCTACTTGAGCTCTCACTTGGTGTGTTCACGGATGCATCATCTCTTGGCTGGGGCTTTTGTAACAAGTGCTCACTAGGCCGGCCAGGAACGGTGGGGTCCGTCCTTCCATCGGGCTCACAGCATGGTGCGGGAGTTTACGGCTGTGTGGATGTTGCTCCGGAGGATTCAGGTTGCTTGCTGATAGACGATCTGGCTCCATTCGGAATGTTCCCCAGTGGTTCATTGCCTGAACTGGGGTTCCATGCGTCCATGGCTCTTTGGGCTGGTTGATTCGGGTGACTTATCTGCTGAGTTCTCAGGGTTTGGCTCTCCTGGCGGTTAATGTTCGGGGGGTGTCAAATGTCCCAGTTCATTCCCCTGTCCATGGAATGGATGGTTGACGTCAACTCGTTAAGTTGGCTATGCCAGACATTTGGGCCTCCGGAAGTGGATCTCTTCCGCGTCGGTGTGGTTGAGGTGTCCCCCGGTATACGTGAGCCCTTCCCTGACGGCTTCGCAGTCAGGGAAGCCATCAGTGAAGGCAGACGCTTTCAGGCAGAACTGGGCGAGGTGGGTTTATCTGTACCTCTTACCCCCGGTTCCAGCTGTTGCTTCAGTCCCTGGCTTGTTTGGAGGCTACCCAGGGAGAGGTTGTCCTTCTGGCTTCCTTGGGTGGCTGGCCTAGCCTTGGTTTCAGGTGCTGCTTTGCTCGGGTCCACCGAGTCATCAGCCGCGTAGCGTTTTCCACCTCGAGGTCTTTCCCTGCTTCTTTCAGCAAATCGGTCCCTGAACCCGAG
>WNGS01006755.1:0-16392 GCA_020271785.1 Procambarus virginalis | reverse complement strand
ACTACTTTGGTCGATCTCGAACCCATTATGGATGTATAGTGAATTTTGTAACTAGCTCATCAAGATTGTAACTTGCTCAGCTAAATGATTGTGGGGTTCGGTCCATCATTTTCTTTCTTTATTATGCACCCATAATACCCATCCCGTGGGCGGTGGTGTAAAGGATTACAGAGGCACATAATCGGTTCAGGAACTGAACCCTCTAGTTCGTTTAGCTAAGCAAATAACAATCTTTTGACGCTAGTTACAAAATTATTAATGTACACATACTTATGCATACATGTACATATACATACGTATACAAATATACATACACATACACATACATATTTAATCACCCACACAAATACACACATCAGTAATCTTTTGTGTCACAAGTGATTCAACAAGAGGCTCACAACAGTCACTATACAAGGCACTTTACATCTATGAGGAGTCGCACAGTTACTAGTCTTGCTCCACACCAACCCAACTGGGCGGCAGCTTTACAGTCATGTGCATGCATTACCTACAGTAAGCAAATTTTGGATACTTCGCTAAGATTTCGGGCAGCACATCATTATGAATGAAGTACTTACACATTTCTGGGACACTATTGATGGTGTTATCTCTAAATTCCGTGATTTTTTTCACATTCCATTATATAATGACGCAAAGTATGCGAATAGTTCTGCTGACAGAGTTTACATTTAGTCAAATCTACATCAGCAGATGTTACAAATTCCCAGTAGTACTTGTAGCCGAGCCTAAGCCTAACAGTGGTAACTTCTAGAAATCTGCTAGCATTATTGGATGACCCATATACTTGTGGTACCTCCTGCATAATAGAATGATTATAGATGGGGTAACTGGTGCGAATTTCACTTTGCCTCAAGTATCCGAAATTTAGTTGATTATCATTATCTCGTCATCTGTTAAATAATTTAACGTTGTCGAATGTGAAGCACTGTTATCACTCTCCTTATTGTTGCATTGGTGTAAGGAGTGGCAGTGATTGGTGCAGTTTATTTTTTCTTTAAATAGGGACATGTATTTGTACTGCAGATAGCAGTACAGTTGCACCGTTTCTTTATATATTTTATACTTGGGTTAGCAAGGCGAGACGCTTCTCTTAACGTGATACTATTGGTATCAAATAGAAATAGTTTTTTAAGTATGTATCTTAATAAATTTGAACCTTATATTATTTAACATCAACAAATTAGATGTTATACCCATCTTGTGGGCGGTAGTGGAAAGGGTTACAGAGGCAAATAATGGCGACAACTGGATATGCCAACAAACACTTTCCAAACAACGATATATCTTGGATAAGTCGCTCCACAACATTGACGCTTGGACCGTCGACTTCCTTCGATGCTACTTATTTACTTATTTCATAATGAAATTATATTGGTTTGGAGTAAATATATGTTTTCTCATGTTCTGCATTCAGCACCCACATTATAGTGAGTAAATATACCATATTACTTCATTACTTAAATAATGCTAGGAGGGTTTGAGTAGCTTTGGGTCTTTAGTGGACAGAATAGGGCGAGAGTCGCCCCATCTCTCGCCCGAGCAAGAGTCGAAACTTAATTTAAAATTGATATATCTTTGTCCTCGAACATGATATATTTCATTTGGTGCAATCATAATAATGTTCATATATCGGTCTTTCTGGAGGCATATAAGACTTTAGGCTTTATTAGCGTCTCTTTGTTAATTATACAATATATCGGCAAGTGGGTAGGCGTCTGCACTACATGCCCGACAAGCTACTGAGCGCTACTATAAAAACATATGTATCTTCACTTGAGCTATAAATATGTCTATTGTAATGTATTTAAAATGAAGCTCATATTTCTATCTTGCTTAAGACATGTATAACATTTGTGTTTATTAACGAAATTACGTGAAATAATCATTGATCTGAGAGAGAGTTGCTCTGTCGTTCAGTCTGTACGGGGTCGGAGCTCCGTAATTTTTAAAATACATGTATCTTCATTAGAACTTTAAATATGTCTATGGTAAAGTGTTTAAAGTGAAGCTTATATGTCTGCCTTTCTTGAGACATATAAAACATATATATGTTTATTAACGAATTCACGTGAAATATACATTGTTCTGAGAGAGAGTTGCTCGGTCGATCGATCTGTCCGGGGTCGGAGCTCGGCTATTACAAAAGTACATCTATCTTCGCTTTAAATTTAAATATACCCATGGTAAGGTATTTAGAATGAAGCTTATATTTCTATCTTTCTTGTGACATATAAAAACTCTTACGTTTATTAAGGAATCTGCGTGAAATAGGCATGGTTCTGAGATGAATGCTGCGGTTTTCGAGCTCGACGAGCGATGAAAACTGCCCCTTTTATACAACTACAAATATCTTCGGTTTTACTTAAAATATTTATCTGGTAGACGTTTTACAGATAGGTCGCGTTTTGTCTTTCTTCTGATTAATAAATAATTTTGGTTTAATAAGTCATCAAGATGTTTTCAACAATATTCTTTCGGCGTTCGTCTTTTCCAACATGGGCGACCCTTTTGGAAACGCGATACTTGGGTTAACCCATCCCATAGTTGGGTCTGTTTCCATTATGGTTCGGAACATTTGTTACTTTTAAAATGCTAAGCTAACCTACATACCTAAATACATAGATACACAGATTTACGTATGCCCTACATAAAGTGTTCGAAGTGTCATGAATGTGCATTTACAAAGGTGAAATGCAATTCTGATCAGCTTCCATATGTACTTTATACACATACATATACATACACACACACACTCACACATATATACGTACATATACATATATACATGCATATATATACACACACTTGCATTCATATACATTTGTCTCTTTTACTCTGACAGGGTGAGATTAATCACCTTAATCACTGAAGGTGATTAAGGTGCTTTTACAAGCTCAGGTTATATAGTTACATCACATACATACATTGTATAAATGATACATTACATGGTCAATCTTGGATACAAGTCCAAGATTGAAGGTGATTAAGGTGCTTTTACAAGCTCAGGTTATATAGTTACATCACATACATACATTGTATAAATGATACATTACATGGTCAATCTTGGATACAAGTCCAATATATCATCAAGTGTTCCAGTACTCATATAGTAATTACACAATTCAGCATACCTCAGCCCAGGAGGGCGAAAGTCAGTCAATATGGGACATTCTACAATATAATGTTCAAGAGAGTGCATGTTTTCTCTTTCACAAAGTTGACACATTGTGTACTCAAATCAAATGTCAAATCAAATGTTTATTTAGGTACTCGACATTTGAGTTTTGAGAAAGCTGCCAGATACGTCTATATCCCAGGCGAATTCTGGCCACTATAACATCACATTGCTGGGTTCTTGTTCTATTAGTCCCATATGTGAATGTCTCCTCACGATATCTATCATAATATTTAATGCTACAACTTTCAGGTCTTTGTGAATTTGTTAGGTCGGTGAGATCTTCATTAGATATTTGTTTAAGTATTCTCTTTGTCACTGCTAATGAAACACCCTTTCTCTCAGAGAGAGAGAAAGACCTGGGGGTTGATATCACGCCAGACCTGTCCCCTGAAGCTCATATCAAGAGGATAACATCAGCAGCATATGCCAGGTTGGCTAACATAAGAACGGCCTTTAGAAACTTGTGTAAGGAATCTTTCAGAACATTATATACCACATATGTCAGACCAATCGTGGAGTATGCGGCTCCAGCATGGAGTCCCTATCTAGTCAAGCATAAGACTAAACTGGAAAAGGTTCAAAGGTTTGCCACCAGACTAGTACCCGAGCTGAGAGGAATGAGCTACGAGGAGCGACTGCAGGAATTAAACCTCACTTCGTTGGAAGACAGAAGAGTTAGGGGGGACATGATCACCACATTCAAGATTCTCAGGGGAATCGACAGGGTTGATAAAGATAGGCTGTTTAACACAAGGGGCACACGCACTAGGGGACACAGGTGGAAACTGAGTGCCCAAATGAGCCACAGAGATATTAGAAAGAACTTTTTTAGTGTCAGAGTGGTTGACAAATGGAATGCATTAGGAAGCGATGTGGTGGAGGCTGACTCCATACACAGTTTCAAGTGTAGATATGATAGAGCCCATTAGGCTCAGGAAACTGTACACCTGTTGATTGACGGTTGAGAGGCGGGACCAAAGAGCCAGAGCTCAACCCCCGCAAGCACAACTAGGTGAGTACAACTAGGTGAGTACCCATATCAATTTCTACCACTGGTTTTCTACAGGCTGTCTTTGCAAGCATATCAACAGTGTCATGCCTCGAGATGCCAACATGTGATGGTATCCATAGGAATTTAATTTCAAATCTGTTTTCTTTAGCAGCTAAAACATTCATTCGAATATCACTGACTATTTTATGGGTGTCACTACTATGTGCGTTCAATGCCAGGAGTGCACTCTGCAATAGTGGGCGGTAGTGGACCCCCTACCGACCCTGTGGGCGACAGTGGACCCTATATACTAATCCTGTGGGCGATACTGGACCCTATACTCATCCTGTGGGCGGTAATGGACGCCATACACATTCAGTGGGTGTTATTGGACCCCATACCCATTCTATGGGTGGATGTGATCCCCATACCCATCTTGCGGGTGGATGTGACCCCCAATACCCATCCTGTGGGTGGTATTGGACCCCTTACCCACCTAACAGGTGGTAGTGGACAATATACCCATCCTATAGTTGCTATAGTAGACACCATACCATCTTGTTTGCCGTAGTTTGCCCCATAAACATTCCAACGTAACATCGTTTTCTGTTAGCGTTCCTACAAAGCATTCTTTAAATATTTTTAAAGCACAGACTATGGTATATAATATTGATTGGTGAAGCACTGTATTCTATGTAATAATTTATAGTGCTTATTATAATTTACTAAGAACAACTAATATTTCTCAAAACAAAACCACGAGCCTTCAATAGGATGTAGCTGATCTGTAATATTCTAAGAGCATGGACAATAGTAGGTAAATTTCACAACCCATATGGGTCCTGAAAACTACAATTTTCGTTATAATTGATCCAATCACGACTATTCTGCTATCTACGTTGATGGACGGGTACTGTGAGACGTAAATTGGTACGTGAGGAAGAGTTTGGGCCTTGGTAAAAAAGGTAACTGGGAATATATCACATATGTACTAAATCACATTCAACATATAGACTTTAAGCATTAAGTCATATATGTGCTGTCTTGTGTGAGGACGGGTTGTATTATTTGGTATCTCTCTCGTCTCCTTTCTAGAGAGTACATTTGGAGAGCTTTGAGACGATCCCAATAATTTAGGTGTTTTATCTCGTCTATGCGTGCCGTATATGTTCTCTGTATTCCCTCTATTTCAGCAACCTCTCCTGCTCTGAAGGGGGAAGTGAGTACTGAGCAGTATTCGAGACGGGACAACACAAGTTACTTGAAGAGTACAACCATTGTGATGGGATCCCTGGATTTGAAAGTTCTCGTAATCCATCCGATCATTTTTCTGGCTGATGCGATATTTGCTTGGTTATGCTCCCTAAACGGTAGATCGTCGGACATCATTATTCCCAAATCCTTGACATGCTGTTTTTCTACTATGGGAAGATTTGATTGTGTTTTGTACCCTGTATTATGTTTCAGATCCTCATTTTTGCGGTACCTGAGTACCTGAAATTTATCACTGTTAAACATCATATTATTTTCTGCTGCCCAATCGAAAACTTTGTTGACATCTGTTTGTAGTTTTTCAATGTCTTCAGCAGAGGTAATTTTCATGCTGATTTTTGTGTCAACTGCGAAGGATGACACGAAACTGTGACGTGTATTTTTGTCTATATCAGATATGAGAATAAGGAACAGTAGCGGTGCAAGGACTGTACCTTGAGGTACAGAGCTTTTAACATCGCTTGGACTCGATTTTATCTGATTGACTGTTACTCTTTGTGTTCTGTTCGACAGGAAATTGAGTATCCAGCGTCCTACTTTTCCAGTTATTCCCATTGACCTCATTTTGTGAGCTATCACCCCATGGTCATATTTGTCGAAAGCCTTTGCAAAGTCTGTGTATACAACATCTGCATTTTGCTTTTCTTCTAGGGCTTCTGTGATTTTGTCATAGTGGTTGAGTAACTGTGACAGACAGGATCTTCCCGCTCTAAATCCATGTTGTCCTGGATTGTGCAATTCATTGTTTTCCATAAAACTAGAAATTTGATTCCTAATCACTCTTTCAAACACTTTTATTATGTGTGATGTTAGTGCAACTGGCCTATAATTTTTTGCCAAGGCTTTACTCCCCCCCTTGTGCAACGGAGCTATATCTGCAGATTTAAGTGCTGCTGGTATCTCCCCTGTATCCAGGCTCTTTCTCCATATTACGCTGAGTGCTCTCGCTACTGGTACTTTACATTTCTTTATGAATATTGAATTCCATGAGTCAGGCCCAGGGGCTGAGTGCATGGGCATATTGTCAATTTCTCTTTCAAAGTCTTCCGAGTTTGTGGTAATATCCGTTATATTATCTGCAGCTTGAATGTCATTCATAAAGAAGCTGTCTGGGTCATCAACTTTCATGTTGTAAATTGGTGTGCTAAACATAGCCTCATACTGGCTTCTTAGAATTTCACTAATCTTTTTGTTGTCCTCTGTGTACGTACCTTCATTTGTAATTAACGGTCCAATACTGGTCGAGGTTTTGGATTTTGATTTAGCGTATGTGAAAAAATATTTCGGATTTTTCCTTATCTCTTGTATAGCTCTCTGTTCCAATTCCATTTCCTCAGACTCATATGATCGCTTCAACGTTTGTTCGATTTCTTCGATCTCCCTGCTTAGGCTTATTTTCCTTGCTTGTGATAGTTGTGTCTGCCGAAGCATTTCCGTAATTTTTTTCCTTCTCCTGTACAGTCGTCTGCGTTCTCTTTCTAGAGTGTTCCTCTTTCTGCCCCTCCTCACCGGCATGTGCTTCAAGCAGACCTTGTAAGCTTCAGCTGTCAGTTGAGCTATTCCCTGTGTGGGAGTTTTGTCGCTTAAGACCGTCTCCCATTGAATGGTTGAAAGGTCTACATTTATTTTTTCCCAGTCAATCCTCTTATTGTTGAAATTGAATTGATTGAATATTCCTTCTCGCTTGTTGGGTCTCTTAGATCTACTACCGTTATTTATGCTAGTTCGCACTTCAATGAGCTTATGGTCTGAGTATGAAGTATCTGAGATTGTTATGTCTCTGATTAGTTCATCATTGTTTGTGAATAACAAGTCTAGTGTGTTTTCGTTCCTAGTTGGTTCTGTAATCTGTTGATTGAGCGAGAATTTGTCACAGAATCTCAAAAGTTCTCTGACCTGTGGCTGGTTATTTCCCGGGTCATTCCCTGCTATGATATTTGTGTTTGCCATTCTCCATCTTAGACTCGGTAAATTGAAATCTCCAAGGAAGATAATATCTGGAGCTGGGTTTGCTAGGTCATCAAGTATGTTCTCTATTTTGTGCATCTGCTCTGTGAATTCCTCAACCGTTGTATCTGGCGGTTTATATATTAAAATAATAATTAGGTTTAGTTTCTCTACCTTAATTCCAAGTACCTCTACCACCTCATTAGTTGAGTTTAGTAGTTCTGTGCATACCAGGTCCTCTTTAATATACAGACCTACTCCCCATTTGACCTAGTTTTTCTATCACATCTGTATAAATTATAATTTGGAATCCAGATTTCACCATCCATGTAATCTTTTGTATGAGTTTCCGTGAATGCCCCAAATATGGAGTTTGACTCTAATAGGAGACCATTTATGAACTTGACTTTATTTCTTGACTTTGGCTTTAGACCTTGAATGTTTGCAAAAATGAATGATTGTCCATATTGTGTGTCACTTCTGGAAGGTTTTGGTGGTTCTCCCTCCTCTCTACCCTGACCCAGGGTGTGTTGTTGTGGCAATGGTTTGTCCAGTTTTGGAAGTGATATTGGGGAGTGTGGTAGTCTCTGTGTAGTTGGGGGGGTGTAGTATGTGGGGCTTGATGACGAAAATGTAGTCCAGTCTCGGGCATTTCCCCCTCTCCATCCGTACTCCTGCCACGTTTCTGCCTGTCTGTTTTCTCCCTCTGTTTCTGCCTGCCTCTAAAAATGTTCAGGGCTATTATATTGGACTTCCTCTCTTATATAGCGCTGTGTACCTCTGACGTGGAAATCGGGGCAATGAAGATCGTAGCATTTCCTCTCATTAACTGAGAGTTTGCATAGCTTAGGGTGAAAATATCTACACTCAGTATCAAAACGACATCTGCCTTTCCCTAACCAGTTCCGGCATTTCCGTGGGTGCATGAATGAGCATTCCGTGCCTCTGGGCCCATATCTGCACTGTCCTTTTGCATAATACCTGCAAATATTTTCATCTGTGATTGCATTATTCTTGTTTGTATCCGTGTACGACTTGGCTACCTCTGTGATTTTTGTTCCAACTTTCTCGTTTCTGCATTTATTCTCGGTATTACCCTTATCTTTCGCCTTGTTGCTTTCGTCTTTCTCATTCGTCTCATTTTTTATCTCCTTATTCATATCATCAGTTTGCTCTACAATATTGCCTTCATTTTTGTGTACCTCGACGCTATGTCCTTCTACATTGCTACTTTGACTCTCTAAATTCTCAATCCCTGGGTTGTGCTCAGAGTTCGTTGCTGTCTTTATATACTCTGCATATATTTCTGGTAGTTTTTGTGTGAATTGTAGCCTGTGTACTTCAGGAATGTCATTCATTAGTTTGGCAATGTTTCCCACACCTGTCTGTCACTTTCACAGATCCAGTAGGTACCTTCCCGGTTTGCATATTGTGTAGGTAATCCTGTACAACTAAGGTGAAATCTTATGTTACAAATATTACATACAATGCCTACAACAGTCTTCCGAATTGCCTTATTGCAGCCTCCACACACCTCCATGTTGGGTTTGTGATGTTATAATATTATATGCATATATTTATAATATTATATATATGTATATATAATATGTATACAGTATATTTATAATATTACATATGTTTATTTGTTAAAGTTTATGTGGGGGTACTTATCGCCTTGTGGAGAAAATATGGTCCTCTTGGGACCGTATAGTTGACCGTTGTTGTCCCAGGTCGGGGGGGGGGGGGCAGGATGTCACCGGTTGCCGGTTACTTGATTTATACACTGATTATTTGCCTGTATTTTCCTAAGGGAATTTCTGCTTTCTTCCGGCTTACATGTTATTAACTTACTCTCTATTACTAGTTCCTAAACCTACTTGCCCATATTACAGTATATATTGCTGGTATATTATCACTGAGGGAGTATACTGTTACTGAGGGACTCCCTTACACTGTGTAGGCTCTGGTGGTGTAAACACAAGTGTGATGCCTCCTCCACAACTTTACATTTATCCTTTTTCTATGAACAATTCTCTAACACTATTCACTAATTTATATGTTATGTTACACGTTCCACTTCACTGTTCACCGTATCACTGCTCGCTATATTTGATATATATCGCTTTTGCCTGTACACATGATCCTGGTGGCACTGGCTCACCACGTGGGACCACGTTTATTCTGTATTTAACTCAAAGTTCCATTTTTAATTTCTGTATTCAACTTTCCTACGGGTCACTATGCACTGGGTGATCACTGTGGCCGTAATCCATAGTTGTAATCCTAAAAAATCCCGGTTTATTCCAGTGTTTTCACGGAGCGCGACGACGACACGTCTGTCCCCTAACCCGCGAACCCGCGAAGTTAGTCGGACAGGGCTAAAATTGGGAGGCAGTAGTGAGCACTGCAATAGAGGCAGTGGTGAGATGGCATACCCCTAGGTCATCCAAAGACGTGGAACGATTCTTAGGATTAGCCAACTACCACAGGGCCTGTATAAAAGGATTTGTGGAGCTAGCGTTCCTCCTCTATATGTATTAACCGGAGTAAACAAATTTTATTGGGGAAGCAAGCACCAAGAGGCCTTTGCGGCTATCAAGACGGCTTTGACTACGGCTCCTGTTTTGGGACTACCCAATGGACAGGACCCATATAACCTGGATACCAATGCCTCTGATTAAGCAATAGGTGTGGAGCTGCTACAGGTTCAGAAGGAACAGGAAAAAGTAATTGCTAAGCCAGCTTTGCATTATCCACAGAACCAAGAAGGTATTGCACTACCAGAAAGGAGTTATTGGCAGTCGTTAGGTTCACCAGGTTTTTCGGCATTATCTCTAGGTCCGGCCTTTTACTGTTAACACTGATCATGGCAGTTCGGTATGGTTGACTAGGTTCAAGAATCCCCAAGGCCAATTTGCTCGTTGGTTGGAAGAGCTAAGTCAGTTTGACTTAAAGATCCAACACAGGGCGGGAAACAAACACACCAATGCGGACTCATTGTCAAGGGAAGGGGACACCCAGCAGTTATGCACACACTTTTGTCATGACATCCCCGTACAAGACATGCTGTGCGGAGCCTGTTTTTATTGTCTCAGGGCACACCAGAACTGGGCAACGTTTCAAGAAGCAGTAGACGACGTAGTCCCACTAGCTACAAGGTCGTTTGATTGTGCGTGTAGTGTCAGGCTCGGGCGACAGTCAGACACAGCACCAAGTACCAAGCCTCCTTCTCCAGACTGGTGGTCGGAAAACAACAACTTGGTTGTATGTCCATGGGACCCTGGGGGTAAGGATCAAAGAGAGTTAGAGGACACATCAGGCAAGGGACGGGATGCAGTCCTCCTAAAGGCAGTAAATATTCAAATTATCACCAGGACCACAGCAGACAGATACGGAATGCCTCTACTTGAGTTGCAAGAGCAGACAGAGGAAGGCCCAGACATGAGTATGGTGAGAGCATGGGTAGGAGGCCATCATCCTACAGAAAGTGACCTATTCGGAGCCAGCCCCGCCATGAAATATTACTGGCTAAACAAAGAGGTCTGTATTTTTTAGAATGCCCTTTGGTGGTGACATAAGGTAGATCAGGACGGAGCGGCCCAAAAACTTTTATTCATCCATAATAGCTTGAGACATGAAGTATTGAGTTTATGCCATGATATACCCGACATGGGCCATCAAGACAGGAATCGTACAATGGAGAGTCAAATCAAGATATTTTTGGTACGGGCTAACAACCCAGGTTGCTAATTATGTGGCCTCATGCCACCTCTGCAGTAAAACAAAAAAGCATCCAAGTCCAGCAGGCATGAGTTACTCAAGTACCATGCAGGTGCACCAATAGAGTGTACACCTGGACTTTTTGGGACCACTGCCCAAGACCCGGAGGGGCAACGAATACCTCTTGGTGATGGTAGATCAATTTACCAAATTGATCGAGTGCGTACCACTACCATCCCAGACTGCAGAGGATACGGCTAGAGTGGCGCTCGACGGATTCTTCACCCGGTTTGGGTATCCTTTTGAGATATTTACCGATCAAGGGAGAAACTTTGAGAGTGACTTGTTTACTAAACTTTGCGAGATGATGCACATCCACAAAGCTCGTACCACAGCATAAAAGCCGTCAGCAAATGGCCAGGTAGAAGTGTAGAACAGGACCATCATGGATGCATTGCGGTGTTATGCCAGTTCTCAACATGACAGTTGGGATGTCTGCGTTCAATACATAGCGAGGGCAATTAGGTCCAGAGTGAATCGACAGATCGGATTCACCCCTAATAAATTAATGCTTGGCCGAGAAAGTAACCAGCAATAGATCTGATGTATCCCTGGGAGAGGCAACCTCCCCAAGACGCGATGCCTTACTTAGCACAGTTGCAAAGGGAAATAGAAAAGGCACACGAGCAAGCCCGGAAATCCCTATCATCTACCCAAGAACGAATGAAGAAAGATTACGACCTGAGGGCACGGTTACAGGTCTATGAAATAGGTGACCTGGTTTACCTGCTGGATACCACGCAGGTAAAGGGGCAGAGCAAGAAACTATCGCCGCAATGGAAGAGCCCGGGATCATAATTCATGAATTTTTATCTTGTTTATTCAGGGTTAAACTCCAGCGTGACCTCACGCAGATTAAAGAAATGTAAGGACCATATATGTCCAGACTGGGTGATTAGATTTAAGCAGCACATGGTGCAGGTTCCGGAAACAGCATCATTACCGTAAGATCTTTATTGTATATGTAGGCGGGCATATGACGGAAATTTATGGTGCAGAGTGATAAGTGTGCGGAGTGGTTGTGTGGAGGCTGTGTGGGAGCAACCGTTGTAAATATACATTCTAAGCCTGAGTATATATGTCCATAGTGTAAGAACACACGCCGGGAATAGTTTAATTAAATGCTCTCCTTACTGTTACGACACTGTTCATTACAGACCTACATGCCGACAACACCATGTGAACTAAGGTTTCATCTTCCGATTACACCGACTACGAATTGGAACACAAACAAATGGAGCCAGGGGTTCCAGCAAGGGCCCAGGGCACGACTATTTTTTCAAGATGGATCATTTTATCAAAGTTTTTTGAAAATCAGTCCAATTCAAGTCAAATGGAACTTCCAGGGGAGGTAGCACCTATGCTCACGGGAATCATGGGCACAGGAGTCCCAACAGACTCCATCTCTAGCTGGGAAACGAGCTGCCCAGCGAATCTATATGCTTGGGAGGCCCGCGAGGCTCCACAGGTTTATTTCGGGCGCCCTCAACTTGGGATGTGGCTTTTTTCGATAGCCATTTCAGGGTCAACGACACCCCTTCTTCTTCACCTTCTAGTGTGTGGTCTGGTCAACATACTTTAGCCACGTTATTGTGACTCATCGCCTGCATATGGATAAAAGGTGTTCTTAACATAGATACCATGGAAAATCTTAAAAAGAAAATAGTAAATCTATTATATATTTTGTATCATTATATACTGTAATGCAATTTTCATTGCATGAATATGTGTAACTTGCTATCAGGCCACTTGTGTTCCAAATATATAAACTGTCATTATAAATAGAACAGATAAGCATGCTTACTAAGGAGTTTTGTGTCTTTTCATATCTACCATTAATTCCTGAAGTACAGAAAATGACAATAGCAATAAACAAGTACCCGGGAGTTAGGCAACTGTTGTGGAGTTGCATCCTGGGGAGGGTCAGTAGTTGGACCATGGGGGGGTGCTCGATATAAGCTTAAGGAATATAGATATACACAGGCTTCTTCTCCCTGACAAAATGAATTGTATAATCTATATATCTGTCTGTATCTCTATCTTACACATAATGTGTTGCAATCGACTTGAGAATGGTATAGGACGGACCGAAACGTCGTCGTCCCTTCACCTTCTAGTGTATGGTCTCATCAACATGTGTTGCAGCATTAGAAATTTCACAATATGCTTTATTTGTTTAACAAATATAAAATCTTACAACAAGTGTGAGGTATAAGCGTGAGGGCTTGAAAGAAGTACGGTACAGTACAGTATACTGTACTGTAATTACCAATTTTTGATGCTACTACCTGGGGTGATGTGCAAGTCTGCTGTCAACCACTAGCACCACGTGCCAGGTCCAAGAGCCTATTTTGAAGAGCATTAGACTTGGTCAAACACTGTTTTTAGAAACATTTTTCTAGGCAAGTAGACTGGGGTCCCATATCATCTAGAGCGTATTTGTTTTTATATTGTTTCCTATTTCATTTTCAGTGCTCGCGCATAAAATTTCTTTTAGGTCATCTACCTGACATATCCGACCAGGTTAAATTAACTATAATTATTTCCATTTATCTACCACAGGAATAATAGGGATAATGCCTCCCACCATTGGACAAAATTACCCTGTATTGGTACAGTATTGGTAACATTATTAAGCATTATGTGCTGTGACCATGACAAATAAATAGTAATTTCACATTTTGTCTGGTTTACAAACAGCTACAGGTTGGTGACTGCAATAACATACTTGGTACCAATTGGTTCAAAATCCATACGACTGAGGCTGGCTTTAGCTACACACGTTTTCAGTGGTCTGTATCTTTTGAAACCGTCAAGTGTTAAATTCTAATGGTAATGTACAAGGCACCATGGTATGTCTGTGGTGTTTTCAGTTAGTAGGTGCAGTACAGTACTGTACTTGGTTTTGGTGTTGACTCGGGAGCCGGTCGGCCGAGCGGACAGCACGCTGGACTCGTGATCCTGTGGTCCTGGGTTCGATCCCAGGTGCCGGCGAGAAACAATGGGCAGAGTTTCTTTTACCCTATGCCCCTGTTACCTAGCAGTAAAATAGGTACCTGGGTGTTAGTCAGCTGTCACGGGCTGCTTCCTGGGGGTGGAGGCATGGTCGAGGACCGGGCCGCGGGGACATTAAAAAAACCCGAAATCATCGCAAGATAACCTCAAGATAACCCCTGCTTAAGGGTGAACTAACATCCGGTGAGGACATCCTACTACCAATCTATGCTATGAAGAAAATTCTTCTTCAGGTAAAAGACCTTCAACCAGTGCCAATCCATCTTTTTGTGGGCGGAGTCATGGCGTATGTAGATCCGAGGAAATATCCACAGAGCTGTGAAACCCCATTGTTATAGGCAATATCCCTGGGTATCCATACAAGTGAAGATGGGTATGCAGCTACCGACAACTTGGAAACTTTGGGTACATATCTGAATGCAAACCCTACTATGCCGCTGGGGCCCATCGGTCTCGATTGGGAGACAGCCGGTCCAGTGGAGAGGGAGGAACAAAGGGGGTGTGTTCAGACAGATACTCCCACATGCTTCAGTACGCCGCAATTTAATCATTTCCTTGTGCTCAGCGAGGGGGGGGGGGTAGTCTGATTTACTATACTACACAACACTGACAGACCTCCAAGAACATTGTGGGTTCTCACAACCAATGCACGTGCGAGGTTTACGAGAAATGAAGCAATGCTCAGAGAGTGGCTTAATATCTTCCCAAATACGTATTTTAGTGTGGTCGTAGGGGAAAGGCCAGAAACCCAACAAATAGAAATACTGAAGGAAATACCAAGGGAGCGACTGCTACTGGAATCTACAGCACCGGTAGCATCCGAAGCAGGGGTAATCACCCTTTCTTGCCCTGCCTACATCGGGGAAGTAGGCATATTCAATCTTATGTTAAAAAAAGTCGTCTAGTGTAGAGTGTGTGTGTACAAAGTATAAATACCAACTAATTGTGAATATAGGAAATTTAAATCAGGAAAATGATATTTAATTTAATCCAAAGACAATATAATCATAAGTCTCCATATGTAAGTGATGGGATGCAAAGAAGTAATTGCATATGGGTATTAAATGGGATCTTATAATTAAAATAATATGTTAAACACCACTTTGGTTTATTGTTGAAAGAACCAGTGAACAGTATTATGCCAATGTGTAAATCATAAATGTGTAAATAATAAACCAATCCCAATATATTATTTTTGTTAAACCAGAGACATTCTCTTCCATTGCTATATATATACCATTCCACCCCTCAATGTGAAGCCGGTGGAGGATCCATTCCAAAGGGACATACTAAGTCTAAATTGAGTTTCTAATACACCCCTTGTTTTATAGGGACGAGGGGGGGGGGGGAATGCAGAGGGAACCACATTCAAAGTGTCCGCCAGCAGGAATATCTTATGTTAGGTGTTCCTGATTGGTAGACAGCATTTCTACGCCGTGCGTCTGCGCACCACCCACGCGCATGCCCGGACGAGGCAGAGGGGCAGAGACGAGAACTGCACCTGACCACAGCTGGACCTGTGAACGACGCCTCCCGAATGATTGGTTATTCGGCACCCGTATTGGCTAGTTACGATTGGACCTCGCCCATCCTCGCCCCTGAGAAGCCGTCGCATTGCTTCATCCGCCCGGAGAAGACTTCAGCTCGAGGTGAGCAACTGTCTTCCCTGTTTTATACCTATTTCTGTGTAAGTTGATTACCATGTGGTCGGTCGTCTCATACCCCAAAGCGACCGCCTCTACAATACAGTAAATGATGTGCAAAAATGTTTGTATATATAGCAGTGCTATGTTTTTTAGATTTTTATAGTTTTGATATATATGAAATATATACTTGTACGAAGTAAATGCGTAAGAATGTTAAATATATGCAATTAATGTTGGCATTCTAGCCACAATCTCCTGTGATGAGTAATTGTATTAATTTATCTCCTGGCCACATATGCCCCTAGACTCTCGTGACAGGTTTTCCCGAAATAGTCTGGCGAAAAATGAATATAGGTGGTGTTACCACCAAGATCGATAATGGTTAAATGGTGTGACCAATTTAACATATATATTAACACAGGATTATCATAAATTCTGAGCAGCTGCTCCAGGAGATTTAAATATCCTCACTCTGTGTGAGGTATAGGCTTAAGTACTGTGGTAGCTGGCTATGACCCCACTAATTCCAAATGTAGAAAGTT
>WNGS01006754.1:0-19589 GCA_020271785.1 Procambarus virginalis | reverse complement strand
GTCACCCCATGACATAAATACTGTTAGATCTAGATGCCCTAGATATTTCATCCCATAGATGCTTTGCTTCCATTCTGTCTAAATTGGTGGCCTATATATAACTCTATTGTAATATTATTTGCTTTTCGTTTAATTCTATCCAAATGGTTTCTGTGTGTGGCTCAGTTTTGATTCCCTCTTTGAGACTACATTTCAAATTGTCCCTAACGTATATGGCTACTCCACCTCCTCGTCTAATATATCTATCTGTGTGAAATAGTTTAAATCCATTTATTTGATATTCAGCTAATAGTTCTCTATTATCAACATTCATCCACGTTTCGGTAAGTGCAATAATATCTATTTTTTCTGTGCAGACAAGAGCATTTAATTCGTTAATTTTATTTCTTAGACTTCTACTGTTAGTGTAATATACCCTAAGTGAATAGTTATTTTGAGGCCCTTCTCTTTCCCTGATCATTTTGCCAATTCCTTTCTCCCACAAACACATACTTTTATTACCTCCTTCCTCCAAATCAATTCCCATACCTCAATCTACTAACAGTTTAAACCCAAACAAACACCTCTAACCACTTCTTCCAACGAGTTCGCAACAGCAACAACCCCAGCTCTCGATAGGTGCACCCCATCACGAGCATACATTTCGTTCCTTCCATAGAAGTGTTCCCAGTTGTCTATGAAAGATATTGCATTTGATTTGCAATATCTTTCCAGCCGGCAATTGACACCAAGTGCCCTCGACATCCATTCATTTCCCACTCCCTTTCTTGGAAGAATGCCACATATGATCGGGATTCCTCCCTTGCTCCTAACTAATTCTATTGCTGTCTTGAATCTTTGTATTAGTTCCTCACTCCTAACTCTCCTCATTACCCCCTGCACTTAAACAAATAATGGGTTTGTTCCCATTTCCCTTCATAATATCATTCATGTTTCCAACAATATCACCAATTCCAGCTCCCGGATAGCACACCCTTAATCTGTTCCCCCTTTCTCTGGCACAAAACGTTCTGTCTAAATATCTCACCTGAGAATCTCCCACAACCAAAATTCGCTTCGATTCTCCCTTTTCCTTTCGAGCAGTTTGAGGGACCTGCGTTTCAATGCTCCTCGTTGCTTTGCCTTTGGCTCCTCGTTGAGCAACAGGTTCACCACAGCACTCGTCCTCTAACACATCAAATGCGTTAGAAGTCCTTAGGCTAGGTGTCGGTTTTGCCAAGGTCTTCTTAAGACCCCTGTCTTTTACCACTTGCCAAGACGAGGTCTCCTCCTTTGTTTTTTCCTGACGTTGCTTCAGTTGTCGTACCTCCTCCCGTAGTGAATCCAGCTCTGTCCTCAGAGCTCCAACTAGATTCACCAGTTCCTTTACTAATCCTTCCATTAATGCTGTAATAATATTACTACAATCGGAGCTCCAGCTAACACAACCTCTCACTGAGACAGCACCTGACTGAATCCTGTAGTGGACTTACCTGGCACAGGAGCGGTGCTCTGCTGGACACTTGTTGTGTCAACCTTGACAAGGCCGCCTACAGACGCTCTAAGGACTTCAAATTCATTTGCCGTGTTGGAAGACTAGCGCTGTGGAGAGCCGACAGTTCACTCGAAAGAGAAATCAACGAAGAGCCACGAAGCGGACGCCTCTGGTAGGGTTGAAGACGAATGGGGGTGTAGTCCGTCAACTTGACATCATGGTAGATAGCATCAGTCTGTGTTGGGACCTTCCCGAACAGACTGGAGAACTCGTTAAGTAACGACTGCACCTCCTTACGATGAAACATCAGCAAATGGAACAGCCTCTCCTCCATAGCCTTCACAGAACTAGAATGATTGAAAATGGGATTAGTTGGGTTCCCAGAATATTTAACCCCTCCCTCACTGGAAAAGGAAGTATTAGTTAGAGCGATTGGCACATAGCCAATCGCTCTAAGGGAAAGGGAAGGGCCTCAAAATAACAATTCACTTAGGGTATATTACACAAACAGTAGAAGTCTAAGAAATAAAATTAACGAATTAAATGCTCTTGTCTGCACAGAAAAAATAGATATTATTGCACTTACCGAAACGTGGATGAATGTTGATAATAGAGAACTATTAGCCGAATATCAAATAAATGGATTTAAACTATTTCACACAGATAGATATATTAGACGAGGTGGTGGAGTAGCCATATACGTTAGGGACAATTTGAAATGTAGTCTCAAAGAGGGAATCAAAACTGAGCCACACACAGAAACTATTTGGATAGAATTAAACGAAAAAGCAAATAATATTATAATTGGAGTTATATATAGGCCACCAAATTTAGACAGAATGGAAGCAAAGCATCTATGGGATGAAATATCTAGGGCATCTAGATCTAACAGTATTTATGTCATGGGTGACTTTAATTTGAGTGGAATAAACTGGTTGAACAAAACAGGGAATAGTGAAGCAGAAGATTTTCTAGAATTAATTGACGATTGCTTTCTTACGCAACACATTAAGGAACCAACACGGGAAAATAATATTTTAGATTTAGTGTTAACTAACAGGGAAACACAAATTAATGACATCGAAATAGGGAGTGAGCTAGGGAACAGTGATCACAAAGAAATCAGATTTGGCATAGAATGGAATAGACCTGTAGGAGAAAATTCTGTTAAAGTGCCAGATTTTCGAAAAGCTGATTTTAATAGCCTAAGAAATTTTTTGGGTCAAATTGATTGGAAAGTCTTGGGTATGGGGTGTGGGCCGGTCTTGGAGCGAGACATGAACCCAGCGATAGGTGATGTAAATGGGGATTTCGATGTAGATTCAATTTATAACGTATTTAAGAATATTCTAAACAAAGCACAGGAACGTAGTATACCACACAAATTGAATAGATCGATTACTAATGACCCAAAGTGGATAACAAAGAATTTGAAGAATCTTATAGGTAAAAAGAGAGCTTGGTACAAAAGGATTAAAAATGGGGAGGTCACTTTAGAACAGGAATTCGTACAACTAGTTAGAAATGTTAAAAAAGAGATAAGGAAAGCAAAAAGAAACTATGAAGTTCGTATAGCAGGGCAAGCAAAGACAAATCCTAAAGGGTTTTTTCAGTTATATCGAACTAAGACTAGGGAAAGGATAGGTCCATTAAAAACTGAGACAGGTCAAATAACAGATAGTGATGAAGAGATGAGTAGTATTTTTAATAAATATTTTGTATCTGTATTTACTAAAGAGGAACTTAACAATATGCCTTCAGCCCAACAAGTCTATGTGGGTGGGGACGAGGACAGGTTGACGAGTTTAGCAGTTACCAGGGAGGATGTTCTTAAACAAATAGTAAAACTCAAACCAAACAAATCCCCAGGGCCGGATGAAGTGTTTGCCAGAGTGCTGAAAGAATGCAAAGAGGAGCTTTGTGACCCACTGTCAATCATATTTAATAAATCAATAGAGTCAGGCAGAGTGCCAGAGTTTTGGAAAGTTGCTAATGTGATACCAGTTTTTAAGAAAGGAGATAGATCACTTGCGTCTAACTATCGACCAATTAGCCTAACGTCTATTGTGGGAAAGTTACTCGAATCTATAATAGCAAATAAAATTCGTCTTCATCTTGAAAAACATAAATTAATAATTGAGTCGCAACATGGTTTTATAAATGGCCGTTCATGTTTAACAAATTTGTTATCTTTTTATTCTAGCATAGTTGAGGCAGTTGATAGTGGTAAGGATTGTGATGTTGTGTACCTTGACTTTAGCAAAGCTTTCGATACAGTGCCACATGAAAGACTGATTAAAAAGATAGAGGCTCATGGTATTGGGGTGCTATATTAAGCTGGATTAGGGCATGGCTATACCAAAGGAAACAGAGAGTTAGTATAAATGGAGTCAAGTCAGAGTGGGAAAATGTTGTAAGTGGAGTGCCTCAAGGCTCTGTCTTGGGACCTCTGTTGTTTATAATATATATAAATGATTTAGATTCAGGTTTGAGTAGCAACATTTGCAAATTTGCCGATGATACGAAAATCGGTAGGGAAATTAATTCGGAGGAGGACTCACTATCACTTCAAGTTGATCTAGATAGGGTTTTGAAATGGTCAAAGGACTGGCAGATGCAGTTTAATGCTGATAAATGTAAAGTTCTGAGGCTAGGTAATGATGATAGAGTTACAAGATACGAGCTAGATGGTGTTGAGATTGCGAAGTCGGATTGCGAAAGGGATCTGGGAGTTATAATTAGTAAGAATTTAAAACAAAAGGATCAATGCATAAATGTTCGTAATAAGGCAAATAGGACACTCGGATTTATTAATCGCAGCGTAAGTAACAAGACACCTGGTGTGGTTCTCAAGCTATATCTTGCTCTGGTTAGGCCCCATTTAGATTATGCAGTTCAGTTTTGGTCGCCATATTATAGAATGGATATAAATTCACTTGAACGTGTCCAGCGTAGGATGACTAAGTTAATTCCCCAAATTTTANAGAACTGGAGACTTCGCCAGGAAGCGTGGATCAAGCTACAGTGTTGCCAAAGGTGTGTTGATCAAGCTACAGTGTTGCCCAAGATTTCAAGACAGTGTTGCCAGGGTACAAATACAGTGTGGCCAGTGAATTCAGAGTACTGTTACCCAACTAGCTAAGGGACTGAAACGGTGAAATTAGTACCTACTAACTTGTCTGTGCTGTCGTGTATGCTCGACGATATAGAGATGGAGGAGGATAAAGTAAAGAAATTTATTGACACAAGGGACGAGAGAATTTTGGAAGAGTGTACCAAGGCCCAGCTCCAACAAGTGGCAAACCACTTTGGGATCAGGTTGAGGACGACTAAGGTTGCAGAGCGAAGGATAGAGATCATGGCACAGCTCACAGCTCGAGAGGAGGCGACGGGAGAGGAGCCATCTCAAGGAGATCCGTCCCGAGAAGAGCCGTCGCAAGGTGAACCGTCCCGACTAGAGCCACCCCAAGCGCCTACCAGTGTGGAGGGAATTCACAGTGAACATGGGAGCAGTGGAAGGTCCAGCTGTAGTAAGAGGAGCCTGCAACTGGAAATAATGAAGATGCAACTGGAAGCCCAGCTGAGGCGAGAGGAAAGAGAAGCGCAAATGCAGCGAGAGGAGCGTGAGCGAGAAGCACGGCTGCAGCGAGAAGAAGGAGAGAGACGACTGCGACTGGAGGAGATAAAGGCAAAGAAAGAAGTCGAATTGTGTCGCATTGAGCGTGGTCTGCCCGCTCTACCTGCACGGCGGGATGACTTCAAGGTAAGGGAACGTGACTTACCTACGTTCGAACCACAAGAAGCTGAGGCGTTCTTCGAACACTTTGAACGGATAGCAACTCTGAAGGAGTGGCCAGAAGATGATTGGGCTGCTCTGGTCCAGGGCAGGTTGACTGGTGAGGCCCGGGAAGCCTACAACATGCTGGACCTAGAAGAGTGTGCTAATTACGACGCAATTAAGAATGCGGTGCTCCACTCATTCCGGCTGACTCCGGAGATGTACCGGAAGCGGTTCAGAGAGTGTACAAGAGCGTCGGGAAAGTCTTACGCCGAGACCGCCAGGGATATGGAACGGAAGTTCCTACGGTGGTTGAAGGCGGAGGAAGCGGAGTCGGCGGATGACATCAAACGACTGATAGTGATGGAGAAGTTTATGTCAGTGCTCCATCCAGAGTTGCGAGTAAGGGTGAGAGAAGCAGGTATTAAGGACCTAAAGGCTGCAGCGGACCGAGCCGACATGCTGGAAGAGGCACTACATCTCAGGAGGGAGGGGCCGCCCAGACACTCGCCTTACCCCAGGTCGGGAGGGAACTTTAGGAGTTCAGGAGGAGCGAGGACGGGTGGGGACTCTCCCAAGAGTAGTGTGCCCGATGAAGTAACCCGGTTCAAGAGCTCAAGGGACGCGGGAAGGAAGCCCCAAGCTGTGAGCAGTGGACCTAGCTCGGGAGCGATTGCCGCTGCCCGGGAACCGACGACGGGGAGTCCTAGGAGGACCCAGGGAACCTCTACCGTTGGTGCTACCAGGGTGACTAGTAGAGGGTCGCCCAGGAGAGGTGGTCGGTGTTACAACTGTGGGGGACGAGGACACTTCGCAAGGGAGTGCAGCCGCCCCAGGCACGGTGGAATGTGGCTTTCGCGAGGATAGGAAGCGAAGAAGCCAACGATAATTCAGGTGATATGCCAGTGATAAGGGAGAAGAGGATTCACCCCTTTGTGTGTGAGGGGACGGTGAAGATAAGAGGAGCTGATCCTGTGCCAGCAAGGATGCTGAGGGACACTGGATCCGACTTCACCCTTGTTAGTGAATCCCTCTTCCCCGAGGACTACAGACGTTCCAGTACAGGGGAAGCCCTGATAAGGACGTTGGGGGGACAAGTGAGGATGCCCCTTCATAAGGTGACTCTTAATTCAGACTATGGTTGTCAGACTCTTGTAGTAGGGGTCTGTGCTCTACTGCCCAGGATGGAAGCTCAGGTGATCCTAGGGAACGACTCCTGTGGGGGATGTGTTCTCCCGAATTTGATTAAAAGTGAGGAGTGTATAGAACCCTATCGACAGAGCAGCAGGACGGGCGCCAGCAGTGGCGAATCGGAAATTGCGAGAGTGGCATTTCCGGTATGCGCGGTGACGTCGGGACGAGACGTGAGGGAAGATGATGTGAGCGGATCCAGTCACGCCGAAGAGAACATGCCGGGTGACCTGGGGCTCGATCATTTGTTCCGAGAGGAGGCCAGAGGAAAAGCGACAGGTGAGGAAGGGTCGGATAGGAGTGTCCAAGTTACTCTCACCAGTCCTCTAGGCATTGACCGCACCCGTCTAGGTGAGCTGCAAAGGGAAGAGTTTCCTGAGTTGGTACGGGAGGCTGAAGGAGGTCTCGCCGGACCCGAGTCACCAACTCACTTCTTCGTGGAGAAGGGAGTGTTAATGAGGCAGTGGAGACCGGTTAGGGAAGAAGCGGGTGATGATGTGCTGAGAGTGAGGCGTCAGGTGGTGATGCCGGCGCGGTACAGAAACGCGGTACTGAAGCTTGCACACTCAGTGGATCCCGCGGGTCACTTGGGAGTGACCAAGACTTTAAGCAGGCTTCGGGAACATTTTTATTGGCCGGGCATGGACGCGGATGTAAGAAGAATTTGCAAGACGTGTTTCCCGTGCCAGAGAGCGGGAAAGAACGTCCCTGCAATCCCGAAAGCACCTTTGGTTCCAGTTCCGGCGTTCGGCCAGGCGTTTGAACGCCTAATAATCGACGTCGTGGGACCACTACCTAAGACCAGAAAAGGGAATAATTACTTATTGACTATCATGTGTGCTTCGACGAGATTTCCAGAGGCGATCCCAGTGCGGAAGGTGACATCGAGATGCGTCATGGGACACCTTCAGCGGTTCTTTGCTTGGGTAGGTGTGCCCAAGAGATCCAGTCCGACTGTGGAAGCGTTTTCCAGTCGAAGTGGTTTAGGCAAGCTATGGCAAGCTGGGGAATAGCCCAACTACGATCGTCTCCTTATAGACCTCAATCGCAGGGAGCGATTGAGAGGTTCCATTCCACTCTGAAGACCATCTTAAGGGTGTATTGTGCAGAACAGGGAGCGGAATGGGATGAGGCTGTCTGTCCAGCCCTGTTTGCGATCCGAGATGCTATTGTTGAGTCTCTGGGATTCTCTCCATTCCAGCTAGTGTTTGGACACGAGGTAAGGAGCCCGTTATCGATGCTGAAGGAGCAGTTGACGGCGGGGAAACATTAGTGACAGTGGAAGAGTATGTGCGGAGATTCCACGAACGGTTGAAAACGGCGAAGGAGCTGGCTGCTGATCACCTGAAGACAGCTCAAGAGAAGATGTCGATCTGGTACGACAAGAAGGCTGTCCCGAGGGAGTTCGAGGCAGGAGCCAGAGTGATGATGTTGCTACCTGGGAGAGGTAGAGTGACGGAATCACGCTTTGGTGGTCCATACTCGGTTGTTCGCCGTGTGGGTCCTGTAAGTTATGAGATCAGTAAGCCGAATCGCCCTAACAAGACACAGGTATGTCATATCAATCGTTTGAAGCCATACTTCCCAGAGGAGCAAGAGAGTTCGGGAGTGAAGGGAGCAACACCGTCCCAGGAAGGGAAATTGGCTCTGTGTATGGAGATGAGCCAAGTGTTGCCAGCAGAGGAAAGAAAGTGGGCCCGCGCCGATGGTACACGCCTGTCAAACACAGAGAGTTTGGTACATCTAGAAGAGAGGCTGCGTCATCTGGATAAAGGGAAAAGGAGAGATCTAGTGACGCTGATACGAAGGAACAAGTCGCTCTTCACGGATGTGCCCAGACGGCACAAGAGTGTGGTGCACGAAGTGGACGTGCGCGGCGAAGGAAAGCCAATCAAGCAGAGCGCTTATCGGGTGAGTCCTGAAAAGAGGAAGATCATGCGACAGGAGGTGGAATATTTGCTAGCGAATGATCTCGCTGAGCCCAGCAATGGTGAGTGGAGCTCGCCCTGTGTGCTGGTCAAGAAGAGTGATGGATCCTATCGTTTTTGCACCGACTATCGCAAAGTGAATTCCATAACCGTGTCGGATTCTCACCCGATGCCCCGAATAAGTGATTGCGTCGACCAAGTGGGAAACGCAAGGTTTGTTACCAAGGTCGATCTGCTGAAAGGATACTATCAAATCCCTTTGTCTCCGAGTGCGAGAAAGATCTCAGCGTTTGCTACTCCAGACGGATTGTACCAGTATAAGGTACTTCCGTTTGGTATGAAGAACAGCGGAAGTTGTTTTCAGAGGATGATGAACGAAGTGCTAAGAGGGATGGACGGTTGCGCCGTGTATATAGACGATATTGTGGTGTACGCCGATAGCTGGAAACAACACATGAGTCGACTGACGGAGTTATTCCAACGGTTGGAAGAAGCGAACCTGACGGTAAATCTGGCCAAGAGCGAATTCGGTAAGGCCCGATTAGAATACTTAGGTTTCATCGTGGGTCAAGGGAAGGTGACTCCGGTAGACCATAAAGTGAAGGCAATCAAAGAATATCCGAATCCCAGGACGAGAAAAGAATTGTTACGATATTTAGGGATGATCGGATACTACAGAGGATTTTGCAAGAACTTCTCGACAGTGGCACACCCTCTGACTGAATTGCTATCTAAGAACGTTAGATGGAGGTGGGGGAAGCATGCCAGGAGTCCTTCGAGAAGACCAAGCAGTTATTAACCGAAGCGCCAGTGCTGATTTCGCCCGACTTCGAGTCGAACTTTATCTTGTACGTCGACGCTAGCGACGTGGGGATTGGAGCCATGTTAGCTCAAGAGAAGGACGGAGTTCACCGTCCAGTAGCATTCTACTCAAAGAAATTCGAAAAGTACCAGAGGGCTTATAGTACAGTGGAAAAGGAAGCCCTAGCCCTGATCCTGGCACTGAAACATTTCGACGTCTATGTGGGTGGAGGTACTAGACCGGTGCAAGTGTTCACCGATCATAACCCCTTGACGTTCGTGCACAGGATGAAGAACACGAACCAAAGGCTGACACGATGGGCCCTACTGTTACAAGAGTACTGGCTAGAAATCAGGCACATTAAAGGAAGGGATAATGTGGTAGCAGATGCCCTCTCCCGGATTCACTAACTGATATGACTCTTATTTTAAGGAGAGGGGTATGTTACGGTGCCCTCTCCTATCTCTTTCGTTGCCTGCTATAAGAGTCATATCGACTCTCCTTACAGGGAGAAACTTACCTTATAAGTCTGTAGTTAAGGGGAAAGAGGCCCAGAATATAAATGAAAGAGTATCCCCTACTGTAGATATGACGTTTTAGAATGGACGCGCATGCCGTGTGCGGATTGGATGACTCGGGTCACGGGCGGCCAATTAGAGCCCGCCGTGACGTCACCGAGTGTCCCGGGCGGCCCCAACGTGAGATTTGACCTGACAGCGAAGGGGAGAGGACGCTCCTCTGTCAGCTCTCAAGGATTGGAGGCTAAACAGGCCTTTCTCAGTGGATTAGAGCTAGCTATCGCAGCCCACCTGATACACAGGAGGCCCCGCGCTTCTGGGAAGCAAAAAAGGAACCAAGTTGAGTGGGCAGAGAAGTGCCAAATTTGGAGAATTGTCGGTGACGACGCTGGGCGTCGACGCGTGACGTTGAGGGCCTGAAAGGTGTGGCGGGCAGGCATAGCTGTGACTGGGTCACATCCACTGAGGGTGTTGGAGGGACGACACTGTTCCTAGGACGAGAAGCAGTACCTTGTGGAAGGAACGTGTGTGCGAATATGGCGATTAGCTCAGCGCCCATTGATGGACCAAGATTGGGATAGCTGAACCCCAGGGATTGGAACGGCGAAGACGCGAAGGCTTCACGACACCTGAGGACCTGTGGGAACGTTCCTGGATCACCGAGGATCGACTCAGGAAGCATAGGACCCTCACACCATCGAGGGACAGGCGTCGTGAGCCAAGGATTGTTAAGGTAGATCATTTTCCCTCCCATTACCCCTTTGTGAGAGTAGGCTAGATAGGCCATTATATTCACTTATATATGTGGAAATAGGATATTAATGCTTTAGTAGCAGAATAGGCTGCAGGGCAGCTTATGTCCAGGACTGTCAGAGAGGACAGTGTGTGTGGATGGCAGGACAGTGAAGAAGAGGAGCCGACGTGGTGAAGAGGCCCTTCTGTGAGAGAGTGTGTGACTCCTGTCTATCTGCCCAGTTGAAGGAGCCTGGAGAACGTGAGAGAAGAGTTGCTGACGATCTCCAGAGTTATTATTATTATTTTCATTTCCTTGTATCTCTTGTAATCATAATGTGTGATCATGTAATTCGTGTCAGTAAATTCACACATTTTACTATTGTGTTTAAGTGTGCCTCCATTGCAAAATTTCTCTATTGAACATACACGAGGGTTATCATAGTACCATTTAGGGGACATCACGTTCCCTATAGAATTTCTTATTGTCTTGGGAGTAGCAACACTCTGGCAACAGACAACATATATACACCCACTGAACTGCATCGCTGGGGTGCAGATATAATAACCCAGCTGGCGACCTTGTTGAGGAAAAGATAGAGAAGACAGGCGGGAAAGGAGTTCCTGCAAACTCTTTGTCCGGCAGGCAAGACTCAGGGAGGTCATTGTTACAAAGTAAGCCCGAGTCTTCCTTCACTCCTCCACGGGTCTAGGCCGGAATTGTTGATAGCAGTTTCCCCGTGGTTGACTGAAGGGCTTCCAGGGTGAGTCAGTGGCACCCCTTCAGTGGTGGAAGCAAAGACCTGCGGAGGTGGGCATTGCTAGTCCTCTCCTGTGGGACCAAGGAGACTCCGGTGAATCCCGGGAGTCGGAGGGGCTGAGTATTCGGCCTTTCGAGCCCCTAGCAGTAGAGTGCTAGCAGAGCCCTGGCCCACCCCCCGTGAAAATATTAACAGTTAAAACCCCCCAAAAAGCAGTTCAACCATAGTAAATGCACCCCATCCCGAGCATACATGTCATTTCTTCCATAGAAGTGTTCCCAGTTATCAATGAATGATATTGGATTTGATTTACAATATTTCTCCAGACGGCAAATGAAACCAAGTGAAACTCCCCTTCTTGGAAGAATGCCGCATATGATCAGGATTCCCTTGCTTCTAACTAATTCTACGGCTGTCTTAAATCTCTCTATCAGATCCTCACTTCTAACTCGTCCTACATCAATTCCACCTGATACTTGTTCCAATGTTTGTTCCAATTTCCAGCCATAATATCATTCATGTTGTTAAAAATATCACGAATTCCTGCTCCCGAATTGCAAACCCTTAATCTATTCCCCTTATCTCTAGTCTAATCATCCAGTAGATTTGTGTTTTAGAATAATCCATTCTGCCTAAAAAACCTCACAGACGCTGTCATGTTGAATCGGCCCTGATATCCAAAACGATCCTTAGTCCAGACTTTGGTGCTGTATTTCTAACCCTAACTTTCTTTAGAAATGTCATCCGCCTTAGCTTTGCCCTGTCTCTTTTTACTGCAATATTTTATCTTCTTACAGTTTTCGAGCCTTTTTTCAAACTAATTCATTCCCTTGCTTCTAACCTTTCCTCTACCTGATACTTTTATTTTTAAAGTTTTTATTATCCTTTCCTTTCTATTAAAAAGTTTGCTAAAGTTAAAAGGATTAAAAAGTCAAGGTTCATAACGTTACAACCTTTTCACTTTCATCGGCCATTTTAGGCTGGAATAAAATTATAAAAATATTGTGAAACATGAGCAACGCTTTGTACAACCATGTTGTGAATCATCAATGTATAGCTCTGTAGGACCATGTTGTGAATCATCAATATACAGCTTTGTAGGACCATGTTGTGAATCATCAATGTACAGTTTTGTAGGACCATGTTGTGAATCATCAATGTATAGCTTCGTAGGACCATGTTGTGAATCATCAATGTATAGCTTCGTAGGACAATGTTGCGAATCATCACTGTATAGGCTTTGCGATTGTTGACTAAAGAAATTTAACCACAATGACTAAACTGTTGTCATTACTGTGACGCCTTCTACCACTTATATGGCTTCTGAATCAATTCCCCATCATATTTTTGTTTATGGTAAACAATATCATAAGGCCTTCTTTACCCACTCCACTTACAATATAGTAATACACTATGACTTAACTCAGTTTACTCTTTATTAATAATAATACTTTTATTATATAGCTATAAGCATTATTATAAACAGGTTTAAACAATTTTACAATTCATTATAAGATAACTTAGGTGTAGGAATGTCTTTCTGGACCTTTATACTTGAGTAGAAGCTTGGAGGAAGACGCGGCAGGGCACCGTTTTGGAGCAGGACTCAGAGGCACCGTCTGGAACATGGCTGAGAGGACACCATCCGAGTAGAGCAAGAGGGCACAATCCGGGCAGGGCTGAGAGGACACATCCGGGCAGGGCTGAGACTCCATCAGGCAGGGCTGACAGGGCACAAACCGGCAGGGCTGAGAGGGCACAAGCCGGGCAGGCTGAGGGGCATCATCCGGGCAGGGCTGAGAGGCACCATCCGGAGCAGGGCTGAGGGACACCGTCCGGATCAGGGCTGAGGGGCACCGTCCAGAGCATGGCTCAGAGGCACCGGGGAGGTTAATATTGAAGTCGTCTGTAAGTACTAAGTTTAGCTGATGAAGAATGTCGTCAAGGGCAGCTGGCTCTCCCTTACGTGGCAATGCCATTTCAATCACACTTCTTACAGACGCGCGTTTCGTCTTCATTTGTTCAAAGATGTATAAGACCATTCTCCCCAGCTTCTTCACATCCACATCCAGGTTCAAGTCTTCTTTATCATCTGTGTATCACCTACATCCGCCAGGGTCTTTGGGCTCAAAGTCGACTTTCCGAAGTCAATCAGGAATACTTGAGGTGGCTTACAGAAGTCAGGAGAAAGGGTGACCATGACGTTAGAGGTGTGAAGGTCACCATGTAACTCCCCTCTGGTGGACCTCGCGCAGGCGCTGACCAACCTTCAAGACAATATAGACCAGGTACCAGTCCGGTAGGCCATTCAGTCCGGTAGGACTCCAGAGGACTTCTGAGAGCCTTATCTCGCCCCGGGAAGACATCACAATGGCTTTTGGGTCGTAGCACACTCCCGGATCTTAGGAGCTCCTCCAGCACCGTCTAATCTTTTCAAGACAAACAGCTCTGTTTCGAAGGTCTTCGAGAAGGACCTCATCATCTTCAAGATGGCATGTCCGCCGCACCAGGGAACACGACCACAATCCCATCGGCGCCCGTTCCGATGTATTCCATCTGGGACGTCAGTTGATCAAGGCGAGCAGAGTTCAGTGAAACGCAAGACATCATGTTGATCGGTGTAATATACTCACAAGTTGTCTTATAAAGACTAGTGTATAACGGAAGTATGAGCACCAGGATCAACCGCAGGAGGCCGCTGCTCTGCACAAGACTGTGTGCGCAGAAGATGAGGCAAAATAACGTGGCTGAATATGATAGTCACATTGATGAATATATGTTGTTGTTTTAGATTCAGCTACTCAGAACAGTAAGTTCCTGGACATATATATGAGTCAGGTGAGGTGAGAGGAGTAGGCAAGAGAAAACAGATAAGAGAAGATGAAAAGTAATAATAAGATAAAAGGCATAATAGGATGAAAGGCAATAATAAAATCCTCGTCACGGCCCTTGTGGATTTGTTCATTGATGCATCACGTTAGTGTGATCTCTGTGTGTAGTAATAAAAAGATAAGAATGGGGATGGTGAGAATAAGAGGAAAAATAAGAGTAAGAGGAAAGGTAAAAATAAGTGGCAGGAAAGAGGAAAGATAAAAAATAAATAAAGGGGTTGATGCTGTTGCCAACTCGTTGGAACCTGTGGTTAGAGTGGTTTGTTTGGATTTAAACTTTTAGTAAATAGTGGCATGGAATTGATATAAGAAAGGCGGCAATAAAAGTATGTGTTAGTGGGGGAACAAAATGGCAAAATTAACAAAAAATAAGGGGCCCCAAAATAACAATACACTTAAGGTATATTACAAGAACAGAATACAAAATAATACAATACGTTTACAAAATAAACGATTAAATGCTCTTATCTGCATAGAAAAAATAGATATTATTGCACTTCCGAAACATGGATGAATGTAGAAAACAAGAACTATTAGCTGAATATTAATAAGAATATAAGAACATAAGAATAGAGGTAACTGCAGAAGGCCAATTGCCCATGCCAGCAGCTCCTATTCATAACCACCCAATCCCACTCATATACATGTCCAACCCACTTTTGAAATAATCAAGGGACTCCACCTTCACCACGTAACGTGGTTTTTGGTTCCACAAATCAACTGTTGTTACCGAACCAGTATTTACCCAGGTCTTTCGTAAATCTAAACTTATATAATTTATACCCTTTGTTTCGTGTTCTACCTCGTGTTGATACTTGTAATACCCTATTAATATCCCATTTGTTATGTCCATCCATCCATTGTACCAGGGACCATGGAACCACCCTTAACTCTGCGCTTTCCAAAGAATGCAATTTAAGTTTTGTCAATCTTTCTTTATATAACAGGTTTCTAATTTAAGGGTTTAACTTTGTCATCCTATGCTGGGCGCGTTCTAGTAAATTTATATCCATTCTATATCATGGAATGTGTAATGGTTTTATATTATGTTTGAATGGTTTTATTTGCGTTTGGGTTTTAAACTATTAGTAGATAGTGGTATGGGAACTGATATGAAAAAAGAGTAATAAAAGTATGTGTTTGTGGGAGAAACAAATTGGCAAAAATGATCAAGGATGAAAAGGGCTCAAATAACAATACACTTAAAGTATATTACATAAGAATAAAGTTAACTGCAGAAGGCCTGTTGGCCCTTACGAGGCAGCTCCTATTTATAACCACCCAATCCCACTCATATACATGTCTAACCCACGTTTGAAACAATCGAGGGACCCCACCTCCACCACGTTACTCGGTAATTGGTTCTACAACTCAGCAATCCTGTTACCGAACGAGTATTTACCCAAGTCTTTCCTAAATCTAAACTTATCCAATTTATACCCATTGTTTCGTATTCTGTCTTGTGTTGATACTTTTAATACCCTGTTAATATCCTCTTACAGGGTATAAATTGGATAAGTTTAGATTTAGGAAGACTTAGGTAAATATTGGTTCAGTAACAGGGTTGTTGATTTGTGGAACCAATTGCCGCGTAACATTGTGGAGGTGGGGTCCCTCGATTGTTTCAAGCATTGGTTGGACATGTATATGAGTTAGATTGGGTGGTTATAAATAGGAGCTGCCTCGTATGGGCCAATAGGCCTTCTGCAGTTGCCTTTGTTCTTATGTTCTAAGAACATAAGAACATAAGAAAAAAGGCAGCTGCAGACGGCCTATTGGCCCATACAGGCACTCCATTTATAACCCCCAATCCCACTCATATACATGTCCCACCCTGCTTGAAACACTCGAGGGACCCACCTGAAAACTGGAGGTGGGGTCAATTATTATTATGTTTCTTTTGTCTGTCCATTCGTCCACTTGTAACCTCTATCATATTCACCACGAACTCTTCGCCCCTTTCTGTGAATGCAATTAAGCTTTGTTAATCTTCCTGCAATGAATATCTCTAATTGGGGATTACTTTGTCATCCTACCTGTAAGACACGTTGTTTGCTGTTCTAGATTTAGCTACTCCAAGGTTCCAAGTCACTTGCTGGGTTTCTCGTAACGTTACTTGACATAGGCACGGCGCAAATACATTCTGGAAAATAAGAACATAAGAACATAAGAACAAAGGCAACTGCAGAAGGCCTATTGGCCCATACGAGGCAGCTCCTATTTATAACCACCCAATCCCACTCATATACATGTCCAACCCATGCTTGAAACAATCGAGGGACCCCACCTCCACAATGTTACGCGGCAATTGGTTCCACAAATCAACAACCCTGTTACTGAACCAGTATTTACCCAAGTCTTTCCTAAATCTAAACTTATCCAATTTATACCCATTGTTTCGCGTTCTGTCCTGTGTTGATACTTTCAATACCCTATTAATATCCCCTTTGTTATGTCCATTCATCCACTTGTAAACCTCTATCATGTCACCCCTAACTCTTCGCCTTTCCAGTGAATGCAAATTAAGCTTTGTTAATCTTTCTTCATATGAAAGATTTCTAATTTGGGGAATTAACTTAGTCATCCTACGCTGGACACGTTCAAGTGAATTTATATCCATTCTATAATATGGCGACCAAAACTGAACTGCATAATCTAAATGGGGCCTAACCAGAGCAAGATATAGCTTGAGAACCACACCAGGTGTCTTGTTACTTACGCTGCGATTAATAAATCCGAGTGTCCGATTTGCCTTATTACGAACATTTATGCATTGATCCTTTTGTTTTAAATTCTTACTAATTATAACTCCCAGATCCCTTTCGCAATCCGACTTCGCAATCTCAACACCATCTAGCTCGTATCTTGTAACTCTATCATCATTACCTAGCCTCAGAACTTTACATTTATCAGCATTAAACTGCATCTGCCAGTCCTTTGACCATTTCAAAACCCTATCTAGATCAACTTGAAGTGATAGTGAGTCCTCCTCCGAATTAATTTCCCTACCGATTTTCGTATCATCGGCAAATTTGCAAATGTTGCTACTCAAACCTGAATCTAAATCATTTATATATATTATAAACAACAGAGGTCCCAAGACAGAGCCTTGAGGCACTCCACTTACAACATTTTCCCACTCTGACTTGACTCCATTTATACTAACTCTCTGTTTCCTTTGGTATAGCCATGCCCTAATCCAGCTTAATATAGCACCCCCAATACCATGAGCCTCTATCTTTTTAATCAGTCTTTCATGTGGCACTGTATCGAAAGCTTTGCTAAAGTCAAGGTACACAACATCACAATCCTTACCACTATCAACTGCCTCAACTATGCTAGAATAAAAAGATAACAAATTTGTTAAACATGAACGGCCATTTATAAAACCATGTTGCGACTCAATTATTAATTTATGTTTTTCAAGATGAAGACGAATTTTATTTGCTATTATAGATTCGAGTAACTTTCCCACAATAGACGTTAGGCTAATTGGTCGATAGTTAGACGCAAGTGATCTATCTCCTTTCTTAAAAACTGGTATCACATTAGCAACTTTCCAAAACTCTGGCACTCTGCCTGACTCTATTGATTTATTAAATATGATTGACAGTGGGTCACAAAGCTCCTCTTTGCATTCTTTCAGCACCCTGGCAAACACTTCATCCGGCCCTGGGGATTTGTTTGGTTTGAGTTTTACTATTTGTTTAAGAACATCCTCCCTGGTAACTGCTAAACTCGTCAACCTGTCCTCGTCCCCACCCACATAGACTTGTTCGGCTGAAGGCATATTGTTAAGTTCCTCTTTAGTAAATACAGATACAAAATATTTGTTAAAAATACTACTCATCTCTTCATCACTATCTGTTATTTGACCTGTCTCAGTTTTTAATGGACCTATCCTTTCCCTAGTCTTAGTTCGATATAACTGAAAAAACCCTTTAGGATTTGTCTTTGCTTGCCCTGCTATACGAACTTCATAGTTTCTTTTTGCTTTCCTTATCTCTTTTTTAACATTTTTAACCAGTTGTACGAATTCCTGTTCTAAAGTGACCTCCCCATTTTTAATCCTTTTGTACCAAGCTCTCTTTTTACCTATAAGGTTCTTCAAATTCTTTGTTATCCACTTTGGGTCATTAGTAATCGATCTATTCAATTTGTGTGGTATACTACGTTCCTGTGCTTTGTTTAGAATATTCTTAAATAAGTTATATATTGAATCCACATCGAAATCCCCATTTACATCACCTATCGCTGGGTTCATGTCTCGCTCCAAGACCGGCCCACACCCCATACCCAAGACTTTCCAATCAATTTGACCCAAAAAATTTCTTAGGCTATTAAAATCAGCTTTTCGAAAATCTGGCACTTTAACAGAATTTTCTCCTACAGGTCTATTCCATTCTATGCTAAATCTGATTTCTTTGTGATCACTGTTCCCTAGCTCACTCCCTATTTCGATGTCATTAATTTGTGTTTCCCTGTTAGTTAACACTAAATCTAAAATATTATTTTCCCGTGTTGGTTCCTTAATGTGTTGCGTAAGAAAGCAATCGTCAATTAATTCTAGAAAATCTTCTGCTTCACTATTCCCTGTTTTGTTCAACCAGTTTATTCCACTAAAATTAAAGTCACCCATGACATAAATACTGTTAGATCTAGATGCCCTAGATATTTCATCCCATAGATGCTTTGCTTCCATTCTGTCTAAATTTGGTGGCCTATATATAACTCCTATTATAATATTATTTGCTTTTTCGTTTAATTCTATCCAAATGTTTCTGTGTGTGGCTCAGTTTTGATTCCCTCTTTGAGACTACATTTCAAATTGTCCCTAACGTATATGGCTACTCCACCTCCTCGTCTAATATATCTATCTGTGTGAAATAGTTTAAATCCATTTATTTGATATTCAGCTAATAGTTCTCTATTATCTACATTCATCCACGTTTCGGTAAGTGCAATAATATCTATTTTTTCTGTGCAGACAAGAGCATTTAATTCGTTAATTTTATTTCTTAGACTTCTACTGTTTGTGTAATATACCCTAAGTGAATTGTTATTTTGAGGCCCTTCTCTTTCCCTGATCATTTTGCCAATTCCTTTCTCCCGCAAACACATACTTTTATTACCTCCTTCCTCCAAATCAATTCCCATACCTCTATCTACTAACAGTTTAAACCCAAACAAACACCTCTAACCACTTCTTCCAACGAGTTTGCAACAGCAACAACCCCAGCTCTCGATAGATGCACCCCATCACGAGCATACATTTCATTCCTTCCATAGAAGTGTTCCCAGTTGTCTATGAAAGATATTGCATTTGATTTGCAATATCTTTCCAGCCGGCAATTGACACCAAGTGCCCTCGACATCCATTCATTTCCCACTCCCTTTCTTGGAAGAATGCCACATATGATCGGGATTCCTCCCTTGCTCCTAACTAATTCTATTGCTGTCTTGAATCTTTGTATTAGTTCCTCACTCCTAACTCTCCCAACATCATTACCCCCA